>JAGFPH010005623.1:37890-64399 GCA_018207615.1 Philaenus spumarius
TGTATACAACATAAAAAAACAAACTATCGCATCTTTCCGTGACACAATCTGATATTATTGGGTTCCGTGCAGACCTGATAAAAATTTTAAAAACATTGCTTTTAATTAACAATACAAAAACATATCATGTGACTGAAAAGTATTATACATGTTTTTTAAAGTAGTTATAAGATAACATTATTACCGTTTATATTTACAACTTTTGTTTCACTTAAATACAATTACTGCTTAAAACTATTAGCTGCAAAAAGAGTAGAAGGAAAACTCCTGACCCAAACAGCTGATTATATTATCTCGCCGACAGCAGCCGTCAATGCATTAATTATGCATGAGGCAGTGTTTGCGCGTCGCGTAGCCCACTTGATTGCCCCACTGAAACACTGTGCTCGCCGATTCGATTTTCTAACTTCAAGTCATAAATCATGTATTTCCCGCTTTTCTATTTCATTTTAAAAACACGTAAACTATATTAAACGTTGTTATTGAAGGGTGGATTTTTATTGATACTTGCAGACCAATTTTTTCTTACAACTTGTGTCAACAAAATATGACACAACACGTTTTGAGATTATTAAAAAACTAATTGAAACTTTACAATCTAACACCCTTATAAATACAATAATTCGCCCACGCAGCTGAACCGCTGACGTGAGTTGAGTAAATTTCCAAAATTAAGTTTATAGGCCTATGTTTTAGGGTTTCAACCAACAATTTGGGAAATAGGTCTATTCACGACGGTGCTGAATAGCTGCAAAATGGTTCGCACGCCATTCCGCATATTGGGAGTATCTTCAACAAACAAAGCATTGCGTGCTTCGCACGCCTATTTCCGTATTGGGAGTATCTTCAATACACAATGCATTGCGTGCTTCACACGCCAACCCCACAGTTCAATACACCACATGGCTTTTAACCGGTTACTTTTATGGTACTTTACGTTTTGATCGATTTTGGGGGAATCAAGCAAGCTATAAGGTCGAGTAGAAAAACAAAACGTGCAGAATAACATCTTACACTTATATTTGTAGAAAAATCTCTAAAAAAATTGTCGTAGGAAAAATATCAATATATTGTTACTTCCGGTCAAAAAACGTGCTTCTGGTTGTTGTTTTTTTTTTGTTTTTGCTAACGAACCCGTCCGAGCGATTTAGACAACCAACATGTGTACCAAATCGCAATGAAAATGCGGCCGCTAGAGTGCGAACACATATATACATATATAAATATGATTTTTAATGACAGCCCAAAAAGTGTTCTGGGGACCATGATCGATGCTCATTTCTTACTCCCGACCTTGGGTCTCACCATAAGGGCCACTGTAATAGCTCATTTTTCCTATGGAAATTCACTAATAAGTTATAAGTTAATATTTACCCAGGGGCACCACAATTGCCCGCTTACCCCACCTAGCCCGGAGGTGACCCATGGCGAAGCAATACAGTTGGCGAGCGAAGTGAGCATAGGGCAAAGCCCTCTAATAAAACTAAATGTACAGGTTAGACCTACGATTTCACAAAAAAATCTTGTTTTTTTAAACCTATTAAAAGTATAATGGTACACCGAATTGGAGACACTGACTACGTGTGTCAAAATTGCGTTTAAAAACCTTTGACAACTTGCTTATTACAAACACGTGTCCAGTTTGATTATCGTTGATTTCCTATTGGAAACATGGATGTGTCTTTACTTACTTTAAAATCTCTCAGAATGTCTAACCAAAGTGTTCGCCAAACAAACATTCAGTCAAACATGCATGCACTTAGCAGGTATTATGCCTTCAGTTGGTTAACCATGTGATCGCGGAAACACTGCATTCTGAACTCGTTATCTTCTTACCGTTTGATGTGGCTTCAATTGTCTTTACTGTTTTATCAGTCCTCTGTAACCCCGATTGTTAGAGTATAGGTTGATTAGGGCCTACCCGAGTGTTGGTACAATGAGTTAACTCCCGTTAGTGTTATTCCTAAAAAATATTGTAACTAATAATTAATTGTTATGTTTATTATTGGTGTTAATAATTTTGTTGTGGTTTTCTAAATCTATTTAAACATACGAGTTTTATTAGCGAATTTGCATAATAAATATCAGCTATTGCAGTGAATCTTATGGTGAAACCTAAGGTCGAGATCGGTCAATGAGCATCGATCATGATCTCCAGAACACGTTTTGGTGTGGCATTAAAAAAAGTACATTATTATATATATGTACTAGCTGACGCGTACGGCGTTGCCCGTGGTGGTTGGTATTTTCAGTCTTTTTAACGTAATTGTATTCTTTTTAAGTGTTCTTTCAGTGAGAGGTATTTGGCTTATATATATATATAGATCTTAAATAATAAAAGCACTATTGTCATAGTAATAAAAGATCTGAAATTATGATTTCAGTAACTTTGATCCCCCGAACCCCTCCTAATTTTTTTTTAGAACCCCTCTGTTTGATAATTTTGGAGAAATCATGATTTAGTAATTGTTACCCCCCAAAAGCCACCTAAAATTTCCAATTTTTTAAAACCCTTTTTTAGTGAACACTTATGGCCCTAGAGGAAGCTACATACCAAATTTCATTCCAATCCGTTCGGTAGTTTTAAAGAAATCGTGATTTAATAACTTTGATCCCCCCAAACCCCCCCCCCCACAATTTTTTTCAAACCCTTTCTTAGTAAGCACCTATGGAACCTACGGAGAAATTGTGATGAGTGAGTCAGTGAGTGAGTGAGTGGTATTTTTATCTTTTATCCCTATATATAGATAATGGCAATTTAATTCTGATTTGGTCCAAATGTCGTCACCGAACATGTCAAATACGCCTGTATGGATGCACAAAAAAAGTTTTAAAATTTTTTGAAAAATAACCCCCTTTTTGGCCAAAAAACCCAGAAAAAAATCAGTTATTATTTGTTTATAAAAAAAACGGCTCTAACGATTTTTATAAAATTTTTCTTACTTGTAGCCCTTTACACACCCTACCACATGCAAAAAACGGCATCTTTCTAAAAAATTCTAGTTTAGCTACTAATAATAATTAGTTAAGCTAGTGATTTTTGGAGGGTATTTTAGCCAAAAAGGGGGTTGTTGCTCGAAATGTTTCAAAACCTTTTTTCGGGCATCAGTGGAGGCCTAGTTGACATGTTTGGTGCGAATTTGTTCGAAATCGATCGATAGTTTTCTCTCTAGCTAATAATAATAATATTGATTAGTTACGCTCCTACTTTAATGTTCCCCTCTAGTACTTTAATAGAATTATGAAGTCACAGTGAAACTGTTTAATAATTCAAATATGTTTGTGAGAAAGTATGTATCAGTTTCTGGTACCGTTTATTTAATTTCAATTTTGGTAAGTTCAGATCTACTGTAATTACTGTTAAGGTTAGGTTTAGGTTAAGGTTTACATTTGAAGGTAGGTTCTAACTCCGCTTCTAAAATGTCAATAAATAAGTCTCTCGTACTGATAAATCTAACCTGTTATCACAGTAACATATTCTAGAAAAGTGTATTTATTTTTATTTTCCACAGTTTCCGACCACGTTTACACTAGCCGACCCGTACGAACCTTCACGTTTTAAAGTTTTGTTTGCCAATATTTCAGTGCAAAGATCCCCAAATTCAATAAAGCACTGACACTGACACTCTTTCATGAATAATAAATGTTGGGGTGAACACGGTGAAGGGGCAATTGAATTGTCAAACCTTTGAGTCTATGTTTGCTCTTCCCGTCTCACTTGATGACATTCGCGCTTTTGTTTTAGAGTATTTTCAATACACAGTGCATTGCGTTCTTCGCACGCCTACCCCCGTATTGGAAGTATTTCCAATACACAGTGCATTGCGTGCTCCGTTTTTTTTTATATGTAGGTAATCTCTGGAATTACTGAACCGATTGAAAAATAGTTTTACTAATAGGTAAAATGCTACACTATCCCTGAGTAACATATAGGCTATAATTAATTTTGATAAAACCTTTTTTATTATTTCAATATTTGTAAATTTAGTCGGAACAAATCTTAGGTTAGGCCTACACTGGTGAATCATCACATGGATTTACATTTATTAAAATAGTAACAAATTAAATAAAATAACACATAGTATAGCTGTTTGTTGTAATATTTCCATTAACAGCTGATTTCAAACTTTGAAGCAATTATTCTAACTTTTAGGTTAGGTTTTTATTAAAGCGTAGACCTGAGCCTTGCTGATTCATTTAACCTTTATTATAACTGCTGATATAAAATATACTAAATAATTTATTTGAACATGTAACATTATTTACCATTTTAGGTAAATAGGTTAGGCCCAGAATGAAGAACCTACACACGTATTTACATTTATTACCATAGCAACCAATTTAATAAATTAACAGATAAAACAGCTGTTTGTTCCAATACTTTCATTAACAGCTGATTTCACATTTTGAAACGATTATTTTTATTTATAGCTTTTAGGTTAGGTTTTCGTTAAAGTGTAGCCTGAGCCGTGCTGGTTCTTTTAAATTTTATTATAACTGCTGCTGTTATAAAATATAAATTTATATAATTTTCAAATAATTTTATTTGAACATTTAACATTATTTGCCACCTTAGCTTTGGGGTTATTATTAATCCTACACATTTATTATAAAGAAAACAACATGATTATGTGTATAGAAGGTTCCAGCGGGATTGGCGTGCGGAGCACGGAGGGGTTTCCCCTAGTTTAGATAATACTGTAGGATATTTAAAACAATAAGAGTTACTAAATTACATTTACTAAAAAAAATATCCTAATTAACTAAATACTCACTAACACTTCTACTTCCTCCTCACACACATACTCACCCTCACACACGCACCCTTACAAAGTATGTACATATACATACTCTCTCTCCAACTTAAATACACCAAATCTCATTTAATTGTGGAAAGGTCCCGAATCACTGTATAATAAGTAATAAAAAATATTACCTTTTATGTACGTCAAGTGTAATAGTTCATTTTTATTACTTTCTCCACCCTATACGTAGTATATGGAAAAAGTATTGTTTTCGTAAAAATGTTCGAATTTGAATTTTCAGTTGAATTATCTATTTTGGTGCTCCCAGAACCCCAAAAAAATGTTTAGTGTAATTATCTGTGTTGGTGCTCCCTGAACCCAAAAATATTTTTAGTGAAATTTTTCGTTTTGGTGCTCCCTGAACCCAAAAAAGTGTTTTTAGAGTGGTGTCTGTCTGTCAGTCTGTCTGTATGTATACACGACCAGAGAGGACACTATTGGTCCGATTTTTATGAAATTTGGTATGTAGGTACTAAACTCTAATATCTCCAGGCATTTTTTTCATTTTTTGGAATTTTTAATTTTTAAGGGTAATTTACCCCTAAAAACCCATAAAAAACTACAAAAATGCAAATTTCTCAAAAACGGCTGTAACGATTTTGATCAAATTTTCAGTATTTATAGTGCTTAAGATGCCAAACAAAATGACACCACCCTATTTTATCAAAACTTCGGCGTTTTATAATTATGGGGAAATGTTTAAAAATAAACAAGTTTGTGTTGTCAATCTAGCATCGCGGCGGCGGCCGCACGGGGTAACACCACGGTAGCGAGCACGGCCAGTAATTCAAAGGTCGCGCGATCGAATCCCGCCTGGGACAATAATTTTTTTATACGATTGACGTAGGTAGAATATTATTTTTTTGTTTTGTTCTAAAAAGTAGTAAATAAAATGATTAAAAACAATATTATTTTGACTACAGTAAGTTGGGAGAAAGTTTGTGTCAGTTAACTGATACCGTTTATTATGTAGATTTTTACATCGTTCATGGGCAAACATGTTATAATGTGAAACGTTGTAATTTTGTTCGTACCTTCTGTCCATTTTAGAATGTTGTTCTCTTGCTTAAATGTGTAAGGAAAGCGTTAGCGAAAATTCAAATTTATATTGTTCTTCTTTATTACAAACGTTTACATCTTTTGCCTAGCTGTGACTGTTAACTGCAGCGGGATACGGACAACTTTGTATACTAGCGAACCTGGCATGCTTAGCTATTGCTGGATTTAATTTTATTGTAAGGATGGTTATCCCATTTTCATCCCTTTGACTTAAGTATTCGAATTGAAAATGTTTTTATATCACTTAAGAATAATATTAAATAATTTTACATTTATACATATTTTCTAGGAATTTAGTGCAATTTATTTTTATTATATAGGGGTAGCTACCTCGTTTAAATCTTTTTGTTTGTAGTGACTATATTCTCTAAAAAAATCCTGGTAGGCCTACTAATATGTGTAAATTATGAAATGTTACTAAAATTAGTTGATTAGTTTTTAAGAATATAGAAAAATAAAGTGGATTAGTATTTAATTTTAAGGGCACTTGTTCCATTTCATCCCTTTGGCTTAAAAAATCAAATTGAAAATGTTGTTTATATCATTTAGGAATAATATTACAAACTACATAATTTTAGCTTTAAGCTTATTGGAAGTTAGTTAAATTTATATTTTTTGTATAGGTGTAGCATCCCCATTTCAACCCCTTATGCTAAATTAATTGTAACGTCTAAACATTTCTGGCAAAGATATGGATAAAAAGCGTATATTTTAGCAAAATCGGTCAAACAGTTTTTTAGTCTATAGAAGACAAAGAAACAAACATTGAATTTTATATGTAGAAAAAAAAATTTCCTAGAACAAGATCACAGCGCCACCTACCGGGTCCAATTGTTATGTGTATCTAAACCACTCGACACACACAAAACATTTAATCGAAATTGGTACAGCCGTTTAAGAGGAGTTGAGTGTCATAAACACGTACAAAAGAATTATATATATAAAGATTATAGTCATTTATCCTGTAAGCATCTTGGTAAATTTTTATTTAATGTTATAAGTGATTTAAACCGGTTTAAAATTCCCCAGTGAACTGTACTTTTACACGAACGACAAAGATCTGTCACAACTGATAATTTTTAAAGGTCAATTGGTGGCGCCGCTGCACATATCGAAACCGTAGAAAACTGACAACTGGGTACGGCACAATACACATCTCAGTGACAGTTCAGTAAAATTTTGACAGGTTACCCATTAGCAGAGAAATTACATTAAAATTCGATAATTTATAACAGTTATTACCTCGACTAGGGATACCGTTTTTGAAAAAAATTTCTAAAATATAAGTTTTTTTATGGGGTTAAATTAAAAATTATTTTGACACGATATTACCATGGTTTTATTAAAAACTAGGGGAAACCCCTGCGTCAATAATGTTAAATGTTCAAATGAAATTATTTCGTATATTTTATAACAGCTGTTATTAAAGGTTAAAAGAACTAGCAAGGCTTAGGTTTACACTTCAATAAAAACCTAACCTAAAAGTTAGGAATACAAATTATTGCTTCAAAGTTTAAAATCAGCTGTTAATGGAAATAATGGAGCCAACCACTGTTTATCTGTTATTTTATTCAATTGGTTGCTATGGTAATTCATCAGTCTAAGATTAATCTAATATTTTTTCCGTCTAAATTTACAAATATTGAAATAAAAAATGTTCATTATA
The DNA here is from genome assembly GCA_018207615.1 of Philaenus spumarius. Classification (NCBI taxonomy): domain Eukaryota; kingdom Metazoa; phylum Arthropoda; class Insecta; order Hemiptera; family Aphrophoridae; genus Philaenus; species Philaenus spumarius. The sequence continues at coordinate 45,421 of JAGFPH010005623.1, forward strand.
GCCTGTATTAATCAGGGATAGTGTAGCTTTTTATTAGTAAAACTATGTTTTCAATCGGTTCAGTAATTCCAGAGATTACCCCCTACATACAAACAAACAATCAAATTTTATCTCTTTATATTCTATTCATATAAAATTCAAAGCCCTCACTCACTCACTCACTCATCATCACTAATTCTCCCACTTCGCATGAAACTAGAGGGATGAAATTAGCATGTGTATACTTTGTGATGGAAATAGGAAAACTAAAGAAATTTCATTTTAATATTCAAATTTTTAGGGGTAGTTTTGGGGGTTTAGGGGTAGTTTTGACTGATCTCCGTTTCTCAAAAACCATACCAAATAGGAACTTGAAATTTGGTACTTATATTTCTCATAGACACTAGAGGAAAACTAAGTATGGATTTTAAAATATTTTGCCTGTAAGGGTTGAAACAACCCCTAAAACAATAAATATTGTTTGTTAAATATCTCAAAAACCTTACCTCCTAGGAATGTGAAATTTGGTACTTGTATTTTCCACAGGGGCAAGAGGCGAACTAGGAAATGATTTTAAAATATTTGACCTTTAAGGGTTGAAACATCCCCTAAAACAATATATTTGTTTTTTTACTTTCCTTAAAGTTGAAATTTTTTACATATATTTCTTACAAAACACATATGAAAAGTAAATGACTTTTACATTTTTTTACTTGCTGCTATGAGTGAAAATGTGTTAACAACCTTTAAAAATAAGAATTGTTAATATTTATACTTTCCTTAAAACTAGAGAGCTGAAATTTTGTACATTTATTTCTTACACGATACACATAAAAATTTAACCAGTTGTACATTTCGTTACGTGCTGCTAAGGGTTGAAAATGTAAACCCTAAAAACAATCAATACTAATTTGTATTCTTTCCTTAAAGATAGAGAGCTGAAATTTGAAACTTATTAACTTTAAGAAATTATTTAAGACGTAACCTAATCAAAACTAACCTGATCTATGCATTCGCAATTAAAGACGCTGCAAATATCAAGCTAAGACTATGATTTACCAGTCTGTAGATTAGCGGTTGAAAAAAGAGGCTCTTCACTTTGAATTTTGTATTTATTTAATTTATTTAGCACACATACCATGACGAAGACAATTGACGGGCAACCAGTGAACAACAAGTACTAAAGTAATTGAATATAAATGTTATAATTCACTTTAATAATAATAGATGAAAGAAAATGAGAGAATACTATGACAATTAATAATAAATCATGGTGATGCAACAAACAAATTCCCTGTAGCGAAGCACGGGTACCTATTCAGCTAGTATTAATATAAAAGAGTAAGAGAATAAATAAGCAATTTACTTTACTGTACTGATTTCATTGATCCGCGCAATCACCAAGAATATTAATTTTCTAATCGCATTTCGCACTCATACCAAATACCGTCGGAAATGTTTGGTTTATTAACCCTAGAACACTAGCGTCCGTAATTTTTACGTGTGCCGTCGCCATTTTGTGAGTTTGCCCCCACTACCTCCGCTCAAGGCGCTCCGTCTTCCAGCAGTGCTTCACTCCGTCAGTCGCCCTTGAGACGGCGTTGTTGTTACATAGATCTGTGCTCGTTTGTCTGGCTGGTAAGTTTATTCTTTTTTCTCACACGTATTTTTTACGTGGCTCTAGTAATACATGTAATATTCTATACGTAAATGTTACGTATCTCTAGTGTTACATGGTGGTGGATTACACGTTATAATTACGTAGTGCTATTGATAAATGTTCTAAAATTAATTATTATACCTTTTATTATAGGCACTGTTTTACATTTTATAAAATGTATTTTTTTTACCGGACAGTTAGTACAATAGAACTTTTTTATGTTACAAATTATTTGCTCAAAAGCAATGTGCTTTTATTTACTAAACTAATTTGTAACATAAAAATTACTTCTCAGTTCTAGTAACCTTCTTTTTTTTGCAGACACAATGAGTGAAAAAAGAGCGCTATCACACGATCTTATAGATAAAACGTTGGATGACGAGCTTAGTGAGGGCAATATAAGTGATGAAGATGAACTGGAATATGAAGAGCCTCAAAGTGATGAGTATGACAGTGATTTAGATCCGGAATATTTTCCTGGTGATGAATTGTCTAGTGAAGAAGACGAGGGTGAAGACGAGGACAGGAGAATTGCTAGACCTATCAAAATTATTGAATGCAATGAACAGAATGAACAACCTAAGAAGAAGCAAAAGGTACAGAAGAAGGTTGTAAATAATGTAAATAATCCAAACGATGTAAATAATGTAAATAATCCAAACAATGTAAATAAGCCTAAAGGTAAAAAGAAAAAAATCAGTGATGATACCGAAGCAGGAAAATTAATTGTTCCTGATACTGATATCTTAATAGGGAAGGACACACTGACAGGAAAAGAAGATTTTGTGTGGAGCACCAATATTGAACCCATTAACAAAGGAAAAACGCCAGCTAGAAATGTTGTACATATTAGGCCAGGGCCTACTGCTAACGCAAGAAATGCATCCACGCCTATTGAATGTTTCAAAACATTCTTTACTGAAGATCTGTTGCAAAAAATTATTGTACATACAAACGAAGAAATTGAACTAAAGAGAAGAGCATACACAAAATGCAACGATGGGACAATGAAAGATGTGGACCAAGATGAACTTGACGCTCTTTTAGGATTGCTATTGTTGTCTGCAATCCTCAAAGACAATCACTTACCAACAAGAACAATGTTTGACACCACTTTATCTGGTGACAGATATCATGCAACGATGTCTGAGCGACGATTTACTTTCCTTCTGGCATGTTTGAGGTTCGATGATAAAAACACCAGGGAGGAACGAAAAAAAGAAACCAAGTTGGCAGCCATCTCAGAAATTTGGGAGATAATGATTGAAAACTGTAAAATGAATTACAAACCAAGTTCGTATCTTACCATTGACGAACAATTGGTAGGATTTAGAGGGAAGTGTCCCTTCAGAATGTATATTCCCAGCAAACCAAACCGGTATGGAATCAAAATTATCATGCTTTGTGACAACGGCACCAAATATCTGGTAAATGCCATTCCATACTTGGGGAAACAATCCATCAAGACGAAAAAGCCAATTGCTGATGTTTTTGTAGAAAAACTTGTTGCTGGAACTGTTTCTGGAAGCAATCGAAACATCACGATGGACAATTGGTTTATGAGTGTTCCATTGTCACAGCACCTACTGAAAGAATGTAATCTTACAACTCTAGGAACCATAAAGAAAAACAAAAGAGAACTTCCTCCAGAATTCAAGGATACTAAGTACAAAGATCGTGGAGTTGGGAGCAGCATGTTTCTTTTTCATGAAGACCTTACTGCAGTGTCGTACAAGACAAAAAAGAACAAGGTCGTCAGCTTGATATCGACAATGCACCAGGACGCATCAATGAATGCCAACACTAAGAAACCGGAAATGATCATGACTTACAACGCCACAAAAGGTAAGATATTTAATTTTTAAAATCTGGACTCTAAAAAGTCTATTTGTTTTTTTTTAGTTTTGCTGACCATTATACTTGGAACTGTTTTCAGTTTTATTCCACAGAGATATATAGTTTTGTTTTATTTGATATATTGTATTGCTAGAATAATAATTATTTTCATTATTTTCAGGTGGGGTCGATTCTTTCGATCAAATGTGCAACAGCGCAAACTGTGGGAGGAAGACGAAACGATGGCCTCTTTGTTATTTTTATAACATGATCAACATCGCAGCCATCAATGCTTATGTTATATATGTACATAACTTCTATCAGAAAAGTGGTAATACTGCTAAAGCACTATCACGTCACCATTTCATGATACAGCTTCATGAACAGCTGACTCGCAGGTGTCAACTGGTGAGGTTTGCTCAACCTAACATGGCTAATGACTTGAAACGCAGTATTGAAAAGGTTCTGGCATTACCAAAGCAAAGAGTAGAGGGAGTTGACCAGCAAGGTCCACGAACCTACTGCAAGTTCTGCGATTGGAAGAAAAAAAGAATGACGACAACATACTGTGGATGCGGTAAAGCAATATGTCGAGAGCACCAACAACATAAATGCCCTGAGTGTTAGAACATTTACCAGGGGATTGAAAACTCTTGATTTCATTTTGTTAATTTTGTATCCAGCATAATTTGAAAAATACAACACCGTTTCTATTCAAAATGTTTTATTTAAATAGTAGCATTTATGCAAATTCTAAATCACATAGTTAGATATAACACATAATAAAATAGAGTATAACGACTAATATATATATATATATATAATAATAATATATACTTTCAATTTAATTATATTTTACATCCATTTAAATTTTTTTAAATAATAATCTCTTTGTTTTATTTATAACAAAATTAAAATATAATATTATTTATATAATTTTCAACAAGTACATGTTATAAATACATGTTAAAGGTTTTATAAACACCTAATTACTTTAAATAGTACAGTTAAAAAAAAAACCACAAGAACACGTAAAATTTACGTGGCTCTAGTAATAACAGACTACAACAGTACGCTAGTGTTCTAGGGTTAATTAAAATTAATTCAGTTAAATTGCTTTTCAGAGCTCTTTGTTTCAAAGGATAATGATCGTATAATCCTCTTACTGTATGATTAATTTGACATTAATCACTCAAAGATTGTAAACAAACTGTATCACCGCTTTAATATATTTTACTTACATTGCAAATTGAAATGAATTGAAACCGTCTAGAACATTTTAATTCCCAATAAAAAGCAAATTTTGATAAACGTATTCGAAATAAACGGGATCAGTTAACTGACACAAACTTTCTCCCAACTTACTGTAGTAAAAGTAACTTAATATTGTTTTTAATCATTTTATGTTTTACTACTTTTTAGAACAAAACAAAAAAATAATATTCTACCTACCTACGTCAATCGTATAAAAAAATTATTGTCCCAGGCGGGATTCGATCGCGCGACCTTTGAATTACTGGCCGTGCTCGCTACCGTGGCGCTACCCCGTGAGCCCGCCGCCGCGATGCTAGTTTGACAACACAAACTTGTTTATTTTTAAACATTTCCCCAAAATTATAAAACGCCGAAGTTTTGATAAAAGCGGGTGGTGTCATTTTATTTGGCATCTTAAGCACTATAAATACTGAAAATTTGATCAAAATCGTTAGAGCCGTTTTTGAGAAATTTGCATTTTTGTCGTTTTTATGGGTTTTTAGGGGTAAATTACCCTTAAAAATTAAAAATTAAAAAAAATGAAAAAAACGCCTGGAAATATTAGGGTTTAGTACCTACATACCAAATTTCATGAAAATCGGACCAATAGTGTCCTCTCTGATCGTGTATACATACAGACAGACTGACAGACAGACACCACTCTAAAAACACTTATTTGGGTTCAGGGAGCACCAAAACAAAAAATTCCACTAAAAATATTTTTGGGTTCAGGAAGCACCAACACAGATAATTGCACTAAAGAATTTTTTGGGGTTCTGGGAGCACCAAAATAGATAATTCAACTGAAAATTCAAATTCGAACATTTTTTACGAAAACAATACTTTCTCCATATACTACGTATAGGGTGGAGAAAGTCAAATCGGCACTCATGATCTTATTATGATGTAAGTTTATCGTAAAAGCGGCTTTGTTATGACTGAATTAACTGACACAGAATCAACGTAGACCAAAAACTACTTAAGATAAAATTGCAAATTTGAAGACATTTTCTTACGGGATCATGGGCGCAAGGATATTGCAAAATACGTATTTTAAAGTATAAAAATAGTAAAAATTCTGGTTTACTTACACAGAGCTATAACAGATAAAAAGGCTTCTTCGGATCAAAAACTTAGCAACGCACCACTTACGATGCAAAACCTCATAACTTACAATTTTACCAAAATTGAGTTTTTTTGCATAACTGTATTTGTATAGTAATTCTATACCTTCATACTTAATTTCATGTCAATCTGATAATTATTTCTTGATTTATACGTGATTTTGTATAAACTCAACTAATCTTAAATTCTATGTCAACGACCATAAACCTCTCACGAATACAAATTATACAAATTAAAACTTAAGAACAACCAAGCAAACTTCCTATAACCACTCCTAGATGGTGCTGATGAAGGTGCATTTACTTGTACATGCAATACATGTAGAAATAGTAAAGTAACTAAATTTATCAGTTGTTCTTAAGGCAAGCCTTAGCCGAGTGTATAACACGGGATCTTCCTGATCAGAAGATCCTAGGTTCGAATCTTGGCTAGAGACCAAGTAGCTTTTCATATCTGTGGTTTGGTGATAGGAGGGCGGAAATAAAGCAAACGGTGGTTGGCTCGCTTCTAAGCTGACGGGATATGACTGGTTACCTGGTCTCCGTCTTGGAATGTTTTGCATAATTTTTTTTACTACAGTATTTATATACATGTATATATGTTACGGTATTTTAAAAAAAAACAACCATGAATGGACATAAACAACAACAAAATGGATAGTGTTTATCGATTGAAACATTCTAGATTATAAATACGAGTGAATAAATATTTAAAAATAAATTATAACATTAGACTGTAAAGTTTTTGCTTGTTCCTCGCAATAAAGGTATTTGAGGGTTACAAGGTTTTGCATCTTAAGTGACGAACGCATATTTGTTTAATGCATTTAGATTCTTTATTACCATAGCAACCAATTTATCAAAAGAGCTTTTTTTAGATTAGGTTAACAAAATGAAAGGAAACCCAAACAAAATGTCAACAAAAAGGCGTACTGTATTTTCAACATTTCAAACATAATCAAACAGTAAAACTCAACACAATTTTATGTTAGGCGTATAATAAACCAACACAAATTTCTTGAAAGCATTTACCATAGTAACCTACTTTGCAAATTTAGGATCGGTTAATTTTCTTAACAACCAGCAGCGTTTTTAGGTTAGGTTTATATCGGTCTATTATTAAAAAACCTGTCATAAACACAAAAAACCAGTTTCTACACTAGGACCATAAGTCGGGATCTAGGATACCCTCCCCCCCACCTTAAGGCGATCCAAGTGCCTCTGTCCTGATCAATCGTCGTTTTAGTGAAAATATCAGCTTATACAATTCTGTAATCCGTTTCCATTTGCTTCGGCGCGAGTCACCGCCGTGGTTGTTGAGCTAAGCGAGCAAGGAGCAGGGGTGGAGACCCTAGTCTATATATATATAATAGCCAAATACCACTCACTCACTCATCACGATTTCTCAAAAACTACCGAACGGATGTATGTAACTTCCTCTAGGGCCATAAGTGCTCACAAAGAAATTGTTTGAAAAACTTCGAAATTTTAGGGGGGTTTAGATGGGATCAAAGTTAGTAAAAAGCGATTTCTTCAAAACTACCGAACGGATTGGAATGAAATTTGGTATGTAACTTCCTCTAGGGCCATAAGTGTTCACTAAAAAAGGGTTTTAAAAAATTGGAAATTTTAGGGGGTTTGGGGGGTAAAAAATTACTAAATCACGATTTCTCCAAAATTACCGAACAGATTGGAATGAAATTTGGTATGTAGCTTCCTCTAGGGCCATAGGCGTTCACTAAAAAATGGTTTCAAAAAATTTGAAATTTTAGGAGGGGTTTGGGGGGATAAAAGTTATTAAAATCATAATTTCAGATCTTTTATAATTATGACAATAGTGCTTTTATTATTTAAGATCTTTTATTATTTATATAAAAGCCAAATACCACTCACTGACTGAACACTTAAAAAGAATACAATTACGTTAAAAAGACTGAAAATACCAACCACCACGGGCAACGCCGTACGGGTCAGCTAGTTTATTATAAAAATTACAATGCAAAGGAAACGAATTTTTATTGCGCTGCTTATGCAGTGACAAAACTTCAACAAAATACAGTTATCTTTAAATCGACGCAAGAATAAACTGAATTGATAACTTGGTAAAGCGTGGTGACAGTTGGACACTTCAGGGACCGTAGACGGTACTTTTCAATTTAACTTTTGGCTAAACTTTCCCCAAACCGTCAACTTACAGTGTGTATTTGATGCTCACTCAGTGCGAGTTGGTTAAAGTGGTACTTTGTGTGACAGACTTGTGCCTATAAATGTGTAAATTTTGCTGGTGAAGATTGAATCTAGTTTGCGGTGTCAAACTTCTGTGATCAGGTGACTTTAAAATTGCATCTTTTCTTCGTAATTCAGTTTTAAACACACCTGATCTACTCTGTCGTAATGAGTGTCTGTTGTTCGTGCTACTTGTGGTTATAGTATTAAAGTAATCTTAGTGGACTGTGTTTTCTAATAGTTGAGTACCCTGTAATCATGTGATGCCTTTAACTGAGTTCTCATTGAAAATTTCAATTGCTTTTTGTCCATTTACTTTCTCACTATACTATAGTTTAGAGAAAGTAGGGTATAGTGATCGCAAGAAAATCGATTTTGAAATTTTTGTGGAAATATCCGTTTTAGGACCCCATGAGTACAAGAAAGTGGTTTTTAGAAAATGTCTGTTTGTATGTCTGTCTGTACGTATACAAAGCTAGAGAGATAACTATTCTATGTTTTCATTGTGGACAAGTCCAGAATCACTGATATACAATAAGTTAATAATAAAATATTACCTTTTATGTACAATTAATATACGTTGTAAAATAAAAATGTACAAACAAGTATACACGTTGTTTGTGTGTTTTTGTTTTTTGTACTGTTATATATTTAACAGTTGTTTAATGTTCATGACGACCTCATAGGAGTGATAATTTCACCTGAAGATGGATAAGTGATTCATCTGAAACCGCGGTAGTGTGTTTTTTCGCATTCAGTGGATCACTTGACGGGCATAAAAGGTAACATTTTATTATTAGGTCTAACTTATTACACCAAATCTGTCTTTTAACACCAACGCGCACACGAATTATCAAGTTAATATTTTAAAATGAGTTCAATATCTTCTATTTCAATAAAATTGTCTCTTAATAAGCTGGAAAATGTACGTTTACAGTTTTGAATAATTAAGTGACAAAATAGTTCAAACACTTGATAGTGTTAGGATTTCTAGTTCCCTTAACACCCGGGTTTAAACTCTACTTTACTATATTAACAACAAAGGGACAGATCAATAACAATGCATCAGTGGTTCAGTGGCAATAATATATATCTCTCTATATTTATTCATACAATGCAATGATACAAATACATACGATCTGACACCTTAGCCTACACTTATACTACATACATCTCTTATACCAGGTATTGACCTTTATAAGACAGACTGGATTACGGTATTGGCAACTAAAGCGTGTTACTTTTATCTGAATAATCCCAAAACTCTGAATATAACGTGACTCTAACTAGACTGAAATACTTTGGTTTGCTCACTCAGTTTGATGTCTTCACAGGTATTTCGATGGTCCAAATCTCGGAAGCTGAATTCCAAGTCTCGATTTCCTGGCCGCACTTTGCACGACGAACCGGCCCAACTTTTCCGGCCTCACACTTAATAACAGACTGGCCTAGCTACCGGCCCAACACCTTAACAGACTGGCCCCGAATCTAGATTAGGGTTATGCTTATATAACATATCTAACTTCCGTGTTGACAAACTACACTGTTCTTCCGTGCATCACAAAAACATCTTCCGCCAAGCCCATCCTTCCTTGTTATGCTTCCTTGTTTACCTCTATCTGTCTTACGCAAAGTAATATCTTTACACTAAACATACTAACTCTAATAATTAATATAACTAATATATATTTCTGATCACACACCCCATCAATTCGTAACACACTTTAGATCCTTTAACTTTAATATCCTTTTAAAATCGGTATCACATTTCCAATTATTGTCAATTAAAACATGTTCTAATTGGATAATTCGCACAATCCCAAATATACCGTGTAGGGATCATCCCATTATCACATGCAGCATCAATAAATTTAATAAAATCGTGATTCAAGCATTATCAATTTTCTCTGTGTTTATCGTTTTCGAACTGCCAAAGGAAAGCTGCTGAATTTCCAAAAGCTTCTTCGTAAAATTCAAGAATTTGAAGGTCCTTTAGTAAATATTTAGGCCACCTTAATGGAACGGCGCGACTCTGCATTGCAGGTAGCTTTATGGAAGGTTTTAAGGACTATTTAAAATCAATACTTAAAGTTTGACTCTGCAGTTAAAAATCATACCTTAAGACTTCTTAAACTCTTACTTTCCTTAAGGCTAATTAAAGAAACCTACTATGAATACAAGCCTAAGTTTTTTTTTTGTAGATTTTGTTTGTGTTTGAGTTTATTTTGATAACATAACCTCAAAAGCTAGACTATGTTGTTATGAATAACTGATTATAAATTTCCTAAGTTGGTTGATATGGTAATGAATGTAAATGCACATTGGTTGATATGGTAAATGCATTCAAGAATAGTGTGTTGGTTCAGTATTCCTAACTTAAAATTGTGTTGCTAAGCATTTGATCCGTATACACTTCAAACATTTTTTACGGTAAGTTCATGGTACTTTTGTTTGTGCAAACTTTTGAAGCGAATCGGTCGAGACCGAAAAAGCTTGTGCAACACTTTACGCAAGTTTGTGTAGTTTAGTTTCTTTTTTAAATAATACAATTTGTGTTATAATTTTTGAAAGAAATTTCTGTAATACCTACTTACTTTTTCTAATACGTTTTCGTAATAACTTTGTAACTACATTTTTGTACTTAACAGTTTTTCTAATAAATATTTGTAATCAGTGTTTAATTAAATTGTTTTAATGATTTTTGTAATAGTTTTTTTAATACATTTTTGTAATCATTTTTGTAAAAAATTACTGTAGTAATAGTATGCTAGATTTTTTTTAAAATAATAATTGCGGCACAAGCAGCTTCCGTGTCTGACATCCTCTCCCGACAATTTCACTAAATAAACTGTAAGTTATAACCCGTTGCATAGTGTATGGACCAATGTTTGGGCAAATTGTTTGAAGTGTATGGGGGCCTTTCCATAACTCGGAGTGAACCAATGTATGTTTTTATGTGCACTTTAAAATCTAAATTTTACAAAAATCCTTTCTTAGTAAGCGTGCATAACCTCGTAAGAATATACCTTCAAACTTTCGTATTTTTATCTTAAGCAGTCCTTGCTTTACGTAAATTCTACGTCCGTCAGTCTAGATAACGCCGCATATATAGATTGTCAAAGATTCTAATCTCTAAACATACCATATCTTTGGTTAACTGTTCAAACATAACAACAACAAAACATGTTTACTGTAAACAGGCCTGTGAATCCTATTACTTTCAATGAGCAATTCTTGTATATATCTTTGTATCTGTCGTGGATCTCGAAAACGGCTCTAACGGATTCAAAGAAATTTTGTATTTAGGTGTAGTTTTGATTTTTAAGTACACCCATTATAGTTGTATTTCGTGTAAAAACGCAATTTTTTGAGAAAATCTAATATTAAAGGTGACCAATTTTAACATAGAGTCTTATGGGTTGCCATGTTGGTTACAAAATAAGAACGAAATAGTAAATAAAGAGCTCAAAACAGCTGTTTATAAAGAAGCCAATTTATACTGTTTTATCAGCTGTTCATTGAATAGTTTTTAATTACTGTTAAAAAAATAAGCTAATTTATACTGTTTCAGCTAATTTATACTGGAATTAGAATAAATTGGGCCTGATTTAACAATTTATTTTGACAAAAAAAAAGTAGGCTACACTTGGCAAAGATGGATAAATTGTAATAGTCAATTTTGTAATATAATCCTGGCTCATTTCTGTAACATAGTATTGAGGTTATGTTAATCCTGCAATCTTATATATTAAAAAAATTCTGTTTTTCTTTTCCGAGTCCGTTCGGCTCTTCTACCCGACCGATTTTCATAATTGAGGTCTTAATGCCATCAAGCATTACAAATCATGTATCTTTCGCCTTACAAACGTTATAATCAAATGCAAATTTCTGCTGTGTATTCCTTATGGGTTTTTTTTTTTTTTTGGTTCTTTGTCCACTTTGCGTTCGTATACCGTCCATCCGATTGCTTTGAAATTTTGCAAAGTAACACAGGTTAACCCTGGGAAGGTTTTGGGCCATTTACCGAAGTCCTAGGACATTAGGGCTACGCCCCAGTGGCCCTCAAAGTTTCAATGTTAATCTTATGGAAGAAAGATTTCTATTGATTTTATCAGGGACACAAAAACAGCTGTTCGTATGAAAAGCTTAAAACAGGTGATTTTGATCAACAACTGATTTGGATTAAATCAGTATCAAATGTAGTATTACCTTTTTGAGGTTACATTGACAAACTAAAAACAAACACAAACAAAAATCAACGAAAAATGCTAACTATATTTTAATTAAATTCAAACATTGGTTGTTACAAACCTATTATATATAAAACAGCTAATTTGGATCAAAAACTGAACATAATCATTCACAGATATGTCGAGTCTTATATATTATCTTCCGTTCAGCCGCTATTCACCCGAGAAGGAGCTCCGGTATACAATCCTTCAAATTTCCCATGTTAATCTTATGGAGATAATGTTTAATGAGTTTGAGTCAGCTGCCAAATAAAACAGCTAATTTATGCTCGGTCACCTATGTACAAATTAACGAGATTCTTTATCGAATTTTCCACCTGCGAGCGAAGCGAAGCAGCCATCTGAGGCCGAAGGCCGACCCGGGATTGGGACGCGGAGCGTCCAGGGGCAGAGCCCCTAGTAATTTTTACTACATTTAGGCCTGGTTTCAAAACTTTAGTTGACAGAAGATAGTATAAATAGGACTAAAATCGTAATGAAAGCTTTTCAGATGCTCAATACCCAGGTACAAACGATTAGCGAGAGTCTTTAGCGAGTTTTCCAACTGCCGAGGCGGGGTTGGGACGCGAAACTTCCAGGGGCAGAGCCCCTAGTGTAATATTATTTAGTAAATAAACTACTATAAAAGCGAGTGTACAACCGTACGTACGTGAGTAACTTATAATATAACAGCTGATTTCACCCATTATCTATAATACTTAAACAAACCCAGCATAGGTTATACTTTGAGGTTATGTTACAACTTCAATAATTATGTCTTGTATAATATAGGCCTAACAGCTGATTTCACCCATCATCTGTTAAAACAAAACCTAGCATATATTATTCCTTTGGGGTTTTGTTTACAACTTTAATCAATATAAGTCTTCTTAAGTTATAAGTCAACAGTTTTATAATCCTTACAATTGTACACATTTACCGAGTTAAAAACCCCCGCCAGCATAGAGGTAGGACTAGATTAACTGTGTTGTTTTAAAATAGCGTTTTTATAATTATGTATTTCTGATGTGTATCTAATTAATCTGCCTGTGATTTTTCACTGGAGTTTACTAGTTACATGATAAAACATACACGTATTGTTATTCTACGCATTTACCAAATTTTAAAATTCACTTCAATGATTTTAAACACGAAATAAATATTATGCCTATAATTTACATAGGCCCGGAATACCGTAAAGTCACAATTATAACCATAACAAACTTTATTTAATTTTTAGGTTGGAAAAAATATAATCAATAGGTTCTTACTTTTATTTAACCTAACGTAAGAACCAAGTTATTCACTACAAACCCAGCCTACTCATCTACAACTAAAAGAGAAATTTACGTAGGCCTACTTACTTGGAATCACGATTATTGTTCACGCACTTATTTGAAACGAAAAACAAATAAATACACAACACAAAACATAATTTACGCACAAACAATACACAATACACGCACACATTTTAGTTCGATAAAAATGTGTTCACGGCATAACCTACAAATACGGTTACTGGCTTGGGCTAATAGCAAACTGATTGTTAGGGAAGAAGAAGAAGGCTGATGTTTAGCCTATGATGCGTAGTTAGATAAGCAATACAGAAGGCAGTTGCTGTGACAACATCAATGACAGCTGTCTTTTACATGTTATTAGGCAAAGAGTGAAACTCGTATTCAATATTAAACATTTAAATCAAAAATGCTGATATAAACTCCTATAAAAGTGAGTGTAAGAGCGTACGTACTATATATAATATAACAGCTGATTTCACCCATTATCTGTAATACTTAAAAAACCCAGCATTAGATTATACTTTGAGGTTATGTTTACAACTTCAATCATTATAATGCCTTATGAAGTTGATTTTTTTTAAATATGAGCTATAGAATTATTGTATGTTATAATCCGTTATGATATTTGCTTTGATGTTATAAACTGTATATAAATACAACCTTTTACCATCAAAATATTCTTATTTCAAACTTAAAGAAGAAATACCTATTCGTTTAACTTAATAATATAACAGCTGATTTCACCCATCGTCTGTAATGCGCAAACAAAACCTAGAGTAGATTATTTTTTGGGGTTATGTTTACAAGTTCAATCAATAATATAGCTTAATAAGTCTTGTGAAGTATATTTGTTTGAATATATTTAATATATTCTATATGTTATAAGATTTTCTTTGAGGTTATAAAATGAATAATATAAATACAACCTTTTACTATCAATATATTCAGTTATAAAAATTTAAAGAAGAGATACTCATTTGTTAAACTTTGAAAACATTCGTACATCTTCATGTAACATATAAACACAATTATGTGATTATTAATTTCTTCACTATAATATTAATAACTTCTAAATCATTTCATCTATCAATATAAAATGAAAGGCAATTAAAACATAATATTTTTATCTTTCTTCAAATCTTACTTATATAATAATTCAGTACAACCTTAAACGTTTGGTAACCCTATTGATATCTATTTCTGAAGATCTACCGGGCCGATTTTAGTGCTGTTTGTTTTAAATGACAGCAAATGACATTATTATTATTAAAAAAATATGAAATGTCAATCTTATTTCATGAGCACATTTAAAAGGGTACTTTTTTAAGGTTTTTGGCTTTTATGTTAAAATCCTATTGATAGCTATTTCTGAAGATCTACCGGGCCGATTTTAGTGCTGTTTGTTTTAGATGACAGAAAATGTTGTAATTATCATCAAAAAAGTATGAAATGTCAATTTTATTTCATGGCATCTTTAAAAGGGCACTTTTTGAGTTTTTGGCTTTTATGTTAAAATTCTATTGATAGCTATTTCTGAAGATCTACCTGGCTTATTTTAGTGCTGTTTATTTTAATTGCCAGAAAATGTTGTCATTATCATCAAAAAATTATGAAATGTCAATTTTATTTCATGGGCATCTTTAAAAGGGCACTTTTTAAGGTTTTTGGCTTTTATATTAAAATCCTATTGATAGCTATTTCTGGAGATCTACCGGGCCGATTTTAGTGCTGTTTGTTTTAGATGACAGAAAATGTTGTAATTATCATAAAAAAATTATGAAAATAGTATTTTGTATAAATGATGTATTTTTATTAACTCTGGAACTGGCATGGTTAAAGCTAAAATTGGCCAGCCCGTTTTTAGCGTTTTGCAAGCATATTTTTAAAAAATTCGCCAAAAATAGTAAATGAACCCCAATCCAAAAGTGTTCAATAGCGTTTTTGTAGAAGAAACTTCACAGAATTCAAATTAGTTTATTTTGAAATTGTAAAAGTTATTAGCTCAAGAAACAAAAAATGTTCAGTAACGAAAGGAAAAAGTTCAACTTTAGGCCTACATAAAAAGTAGTAAAAATTTTTGTAATTTTTTTCATAAATGTAAAAAAGTTTCGTAATTTAGTTCTAAATAGAACTGTATAAAAACATTTATCAATTTCAAATTTTTTATTTTGAAAAAAAACAGTTTTTATGTTCCAAGTTCACGACTGGTAACAAACCTAGGCCTAGATTGTAACGTCATTTACTAAAAATGAAATATTATTATAACAAAGTGTAGAGGATAAATCAAAGAAAAGAACGGTATACTTGTCTTTCCTTAGTTCACAAAAGTGTTTGAGTTATATTTATGTGAATAACAAAATGACATCAATCTAATGAAGAGTCGGCATTCGGTATTCTACGGGCAGCATGCGTCATATAAACACCGTGGGAACCCACGCGCCAGACTGTCTCACCAGAACGTCCTAATTCTGTACATTTCAATTGTCGTCTAGACCGACAAAAAACCGGTTATTTCTGGATTATTTAACACCGTTGCAAACTTCAGACTTTGCTGTACAAAATGGTGTAAAGAAATCTGTCAAAACATTTGATATGGTAGGCGTAAAATGACTTGACAAATGGGCTGTTTCATTGGTTGAGAAACGTCCAATCGCAAGGGTTTGCAGTAATTGTTAGGAAATTACTAATTTTATAGTGACATCTGATTGGAAGACACCAACAGAAAGTTAAAATCTTGACGAATCCAATGGTATCGTTATAATTGCCAAAGAAATATTAGTTTAGATGGTCTTAAACGTTGAAGAAGTGGAAAATAACAGTACAATTGTATGGAGATTCGCGCACGGAAAGAGCTGTAGACCGATGTGCATATTTTAAAACGATGATTACGTATGTAAATATACGTTTTACGAAAAAGTTGTAAATACAAAAATTAAAGTTTAATTAATTTAATTTCCAATGGTGCCAGTTTTATAACGATTGGATGATTGTAAGTGGGTTAAATTATCGATGATGCAAATATATGCAAATGTTCGCAAATGTGTGAAATTGTTGCGTTTTGCGCCTGAGAGAGGGTCATGCATGGCCTTCTGCCAGTTCCAGGGAACCCGCCTGTGATTTTCACGGGATTTACTAGGTTTCAAATAAAGGAAATAATACAATACGTAACAACAGATGTTTGAACTGAATTATAATACAGTAAGTCTTTTTACTAAATCTAGGTTTAGTTTCCCGTTCCAATAACTCCATTCTTGGTTAACTGAGCTAAATCCACGTCTATTTTGTTTTCTGATTCTATAATATGAAATCATACTAAATTAAAACTCTTTAAATGTCAAACTAGGTACAAGGTGACTTTTTGAAAACTTACCTCCTTAATTATTTTTAAAAAACTGAAAGAGAAATACAAAGTGTTATATCAGGACAGTTACCGTCAGAGGGAAAATTATTTACGAAATCCCCAAAACTCTGTCTCCCTTCAACCACCCCCTCAAACGTTTGTAATAGAAACATACGGCTTGTAACACAGCAAAATTTAAGTCCTTTACGATACATACATTTTTGAGGTAAGAAAATAAAAGTCGGCTCACTCATTTGTTCGCTATGCTCAAACATGTTAATTTGTAAGTTATTTTTTTACAACGTTATATTAATTTAAAAAAAGGAAAGAGATATAGAAAATCTAATCTTGGGACAGTTATTCACTGTCATATTGTGTAGCCCTACCTCAGAAAACCTATTTACAAAATCCAAAAAACCCCAACTCTCGTCTACCAAAAATTTGTAATAGAAACATATGGCTTGTGAAATATCAATTTAAAGCCCTTTAAAACCCATGAATTTCTGTTTTAAGAAAATAAAAATTGGTTGCCTCCTTCGTTCGCCACGCTCATAAATGTTTTTGTAAGTTATGTCATTTAAAAGACGGAAAGGGATAAATCCGAAATCGAAACAGTTATACACCGTCAGGGGGTATCTTAGAGAACCTATTTACAACATCCCAAAACCACCTTCCCTCCTACAACCCACATCTCAAAAATGTTAAACGGACACATAATGCTTGTGATACATCAAATTAAAGCCCTTTAAAAACCACGAGTTTCTGTCGTTAGAGTATTAAAATCGGTGTTCGCTACGCTCAGCAATTTTATTTTAATTAAAACACGGAAAGAGATTAACAAAATGTGTTATCTGGATAGTTATTCAACTTTTATGATATTTTGTATACCTCTTTCCATTTGTAAAATAAAAAAAGTTTACGGTTAGGCCTAATTACTTATTTGAGTCCGCTTCCAAGTTGATTCTAACAATATATGCGGGTTGTTTTATACAAAGTTCTAAAAAATAATTACTAAAACTCCGAATAAAGTAGCGGCTGGTGAGGTTATCATTTTATTTATACAAAGGACGACCAAAGCCCTCCCGATGTAGACTGAGTGGCACAATATTTCCATTTATAAGATTGCTTAAATGTAAAACAACGTCAACATTAAATCGTTGGTAGCCAACTTAGTTTTCAGATACATTGAATAATGGGATATTTTTTAAATATTCTATTGCACTAAGCTAAAATTCTTTTAAATCTTATACCTGGTGTAAGATGCGCATATTTATGGTAAGGTAAATGGCACCAACCTGAAAAGAAACATACAAATAATTATCGAATTAAGTATCATCTATACTAATATTATAAAGAGGTAAAATTTGTAGAATATTTTTTACATAATAGAAGTGCTAAGTTTTCAGAAAACCCCCCTTTATAAGACTGTATCGTAAATTTCAGTTACTAAACTGTACAAAAAACAATGTAATAAAACTAAATAACAATACATATGTACTTGAACAATTTAAATTGGCACTCACCGAAGCATCGGACGGACAACAACGTTGTTATTGTATATTGTTATCTCAAGTACAGGGTTGGATATCCACAGAGCCTTGACGTCACGTGCACTAGGGGTCAGTGAAGGGAAAATATAATGTAGTACAATACAAAAAGCGGTTATTATATGTATTGTAACAAAGGTAGGCCTACTTGAGTGTTACGAGTGTGCGTTGCGTGAAATATATAATTAAAACTGGTAAAGAAGTTGGTGAAACACAGAGGGGAGTTTTTGAGCTCAACATCTCATTAAAACCACGTCTTGACGACATAACTAGTTAATTTATGGCATGAATATCAAAATTTAGTCACTGATTTTCTAATCGTCCTTTGACCTCTCAAAAAAATGTAGATACGTTTAAAAAACTTCCTAAAATGTTTGGACTTTTCTATACTAAAATTATAAAGAGGTAAATTTGTTTGTTTGTTTGTTTCTATGTAGGGGGTAATCTCTGGAATTACTGAACCGATTGAAAAATTGTTTACTAATA
>JAGFPH010005623.1:73144-89138 GCA_018207615.1 Philaenus spumarius
ACTCATAGCTCGAAAACTAATAAAGTTACAGACGTGATTATTTTTTTAAATTACTCCTAACAATATGGCGAACAAATTATGTAATTTTTACTTTCTATGTAGATAGCTTAGTTTTACCGTAATACTTATAAACATACAAAAAAAGGCCACTGCTATACCTAAAAACTAACTTTAACCAATTATATAATTTTATCCTTACATTGTGGAAAGAAACGTCTTTGACAAAACTTATAGATAATTTAATTAGCTTTAATATGATGGGTCTAGTCAAGCTATTTGATGACATAGTTGCTTTATAGAGAGCGATTAAACAGTAGCGGACACCGCGCCACCGACGTTGTGACTCATATCAGGCGCTTGGATGTCTCTTGTTTGTATACAGTCCTCATACGTTATCAGTACGTAGCTTGTTGAATACTGTTTCTGTTCGATAATAGTGGGCCGTGTCTGCTTAGTTTACGTTTAACTTTTGCATTGTTCGGTTCGTTAGGATTTTGTGTTTCGTTATAAAGTTTTATTTTGTGTACAGAAATACGGTTGTGTTATGCCAGGTGTAGTGAAATGCTAATATTTGTGCTATTGTTATGGATTTTTGAACGAGAGAAGCAAGCTGGAAGGAAACTCTTAAAACTGGTAAAACTTTTCAAGTCTGAATTCAACCAATTTACATTAATCTTCAGTTACTTATAATGACTGATTTGAACAATATATGTGTTATATGTAATCAGGAAGTCAAAGACGACGGGGTAACTGTCACTAAGGGTATAAATAGTTTAATCAAGTCCAGTATTGAGAGAAAAGACGAAATCCATAAATTACTTGCTAATGTCGATTTAATACAAGTACATTCTACATGTAGACAAAATTATACCAGGCCTAGCAACAATAAAGCATCATTAAAAGCGCAAAATGCAGAAGCTTCTACATCGCAGCACTTTCTCAGAAAATTAGACAATACATTTGATTTCAAGCATGATTGTTTGTTATGTGGGGAACGTGCGGTTTATGACGCTAAACTTCCATATCAATACCGAACCAAAATTCACGAGGTTTCAACTGTTGAAATAAAGCAAATGCTCCTCAATGTTTGTGATGTTAGGAGTGATGATTGGGCCTGTAAAGTTAAGTCTAGGCTTTTAGATGTAATTGATTTAGTTGCCGCTGAAGCCCGTTACCATGGGCAATGTTATAAGAACTTTTATAAACCTAAAAGTAGTGAACAAAAGGTAGGACGGCCATTATCAGCAAAGTCTACAGATCAATTTAACCTGCTTGCCAATTACCTTGAGAACGACAATGAGTGCCAGTATTCACTGAAAGAGTTACGAGAGATTGTAATTAAATTAAGTGGTTCTGATATAGACTATACTGATTATTATCTTAAGTCAAAACTTGTAGATTTTTTCAAAGATAGGCTAGTTGTGCATAATTTATCTGGAAAGAAAAGTATTTTATGTATGTCACATACTAGTCACAAAGTTTTAGATTCTTGGTACAAAAACAGAGAAACCAGTACTGAAGAAGAACGCAAAAGAATTGTTAGAACAGCAGCAGAAATTGTTAGGGAAGACATCCAAAAAATGAATTACGACTGTGGAAAGTATTCAAGTGAAAAGGAAGTAAGTACCATATCAAATGATTTGATTCCTGAAATATTGGCACTATTTACGTCTACAGTGACCAAAAAACGAACTGAAAACTCGAGCTCTGACATAAGTAGAAAACGTGCTGTGATTAACCATTCAATAATTTTAGCTTTAAGACCAAGGTCCTTCCTATCGTCAATACAAACTTCTTTGTCTCTATATTTAAATAGAATGTATGGGTCAAAACATTTGATTGAGGTACTTTCTGCGCTGGGAGTATGTTCCTCATAGTATGAAAGTGACAGATACATAAGGTCTTTAATTACGCATGGCCCCCCAGTCATAGAATCTGATTCCTTTACACAATACGTTTTTGACAACGCTGACGTTAACGTAAGATCGTTAGATGGCTTGAACACATTTCATGCGATGGGAGGAATTTCGTGTATCACTCCATCGTCACATGTCTCTATCACCTCAGAAGTACCTAGATTAGTTGACGGATCGTTTAAGGTTGCAGAAGAAATCCGTAAACGGTCGTATGTTAAGCGAAAAACCAGTGGCTTAGCTCGTATTGTTATGGAAGACTTTTCAGGTGCCATATCGTTGAGGAAAATAACTGCAAACACAGTATCGTTTATTCATCCACTTAATCTCTTATGGGTCAGCGGATGTAACACTCAACCAGGCTGGAATGGTTTTATGAGTGTCTCAACTAGAAAGTTAAAAGGTCAGGACACTTCGTACATCATGGCTATTCCTTTTATAGACATTGATCCAAATAGCCCATCATCAGTGTATACAGCATTGTGTTTTGCAGCTGAACAGTGTAGTAAGAACAAGGAAACATGCATTGTGACCTTTGACCAGCCACTATACTTAAAAGCAATGGAAATCGTTGCTGGCTCTGAAGATCAATCTGATTTGTCAAGGATTGTTGTAAGGTTGGGAGGTTTCCATTTGCTTATGTCGTACTTGGGATGCATTGGTCGTATAATGGAAGGTAGTGGAATAGAGTCATTGTGGGAGACTGTCTACGGTAAGGCAACGGTGAAACACATGCTTACCGGACATGCCTTTGCTAGAGCTGTGAGAGCATACATATTAACCTATGCTGCTATTGTTGAAAAAGTGACAGAAGCTGAAGAGGTACGTGTAAGTGTGTTTTGTAACGAGGTTCAAACAGTTTATGACCAACTTTCTCACTGTGATATTACTCAAGCAACTGCGTGTGATGACAAATCAGTTCAATCAGCCTTGGCAAAGCTGACAGACCTCATCAATGTAAAGAAGTCTGAGAGTAGAACATCAAAGCTTTGGCTAAATCTAATTCAGCAAATCGACCTAATGTTAAATTTTATTCTAGCAGAGAGAACGGGGAACTGGAAATTGCACCTAGACGCTATTACTGATATGCTTCCTTACTTTCATGCCGCAGGACACATTCCTTATGCAAAATCAGCTCAGATGTATGTCCAAGAAATGAAGAAACTCAAATCAAAGCTGACTGAGACAGAGTACGATCTCTTTGTGACGAAAGGTCTCTTCACTATTAGAAGGAAAGATGAGTTCTGGTCTGGAAATTGGAGTGACATGTGTATAGAGCAGTCATTGATGAAATCGTTAAAATCAATAGGAGGTCTAACTCACGGCCGAGGAATAACTGAGAGCACCTTAAATAAATGGGTACTAGGAGCTCCTTCATTCTTACGGATAAGTGAAGCCTTTAGAAGTTTTCTTGGATTAAACTATAATACCCACGAGCAGCATGTAGAATTGAGAGAAAGCCGCAAATCAAGAGACTTGCAGGATTTGTCTAAGTTCAAAGACTGGTTAAGTCAGCACAATCCTTTTGATTGCGGCACTAGTGAATTAATATCACTTTCAACTGGGCTGGTATGCGACTCCTCTGTCAATTGCGATGAAGCATACGAAGTTGGCTTGGATGCAATGAAAAATATGGTGGGAAAATCGTTCAGTGAAATAAAGTTACACAGGAAAGATATGGTTAGAACACAGGCGAGTTTTAAGTCTATCAAAGTTAGGTCTAAAGAGGTTACAATAAACTCCCATCAGATATTCAATAGAATCCTATGCATCTGTGATAGCCCTGTTAAGTTGAAATCTTATTTTGAGTTCGAATTAGCGTCCCACCCACCCTCATTATTTGACGAGACGTTACTACGAAAAGGTACGAAAGCATCGTTTATGAAGGTATGTGAAGGTGGAATTGTTGAAGAAAACCTCAAGGCAAATGAAGCTGTTTTTGTGATAGATGGCGGATATTTGTTACACGCAGTGGTTTGGGGAAAAAACAGTACTTTTAAAGAAATTGTAGGATCTTATTTAAGCTATGTAATTCGTAGATACGGATATAGAGTGACAGTGGTATTCGATGGGTATTCCAACCCTCCAACTACGAAATGGCAAGAACAGGAGAGAAGAGCATCAAAGAAATTTTCTCACACAATTTTGTTTGATGAAAATACAGTTTGCACAACACAACAAGCAGATTTCTTAGCAAACCCTCAGAACAAAAAGAGGTTAATAGAAGCAGTTACAACAAGGTGTGCTGTTGAAGGTATACATTTTGTTGTTGCGGAAGATGACGCCGACACTGTCATTGTCGGTCAGGCAATTAAATATGCGCAAACTGTTAATACCACTGTTGTAGTGGGAACTGATACAGATCTCTTGGTTTTACTTGTGGCATTAGCTCCCCAACATGACGGCAAACTTTTCTACTTAAAGCCATCTCCAGTGTCCAAAGTATACTCTGTAGATTTTCTTATTCATCAACATGTTGAGCAGCGAACAACACTACTTTTTGCGCATTCCATAACTGGTTGCGACACGACATCTTCTTTTTATGGGCTAGGAAAGTTAAAAGCAGCTGACTTAATTCGTAAATCAACTGAATCTAAAGCTCAAGCTGAGCTTTTTACAAAGCAAGACATTGACAAAGAAATTCTTCTGGAAAGCGGAGAACAGTTCATTCTAAGTATGTACAACTTATCGAAGTTCAAAACTCTCAATGAAGCCAGATATTTTAAGTTCAAGCAACTAACCGCAAAAATGTCGCTCAAGTCAAACTTTGATTTGGCAAAACTTCCACCTACTTCAGGCGCTGCTCATCAGCATCTTTTGAGGGTTTACCACCAGATTCAAGCTTGGTTAGGTTTTAAACTTCCATCAGAAGAGTGGGGTTGGCAGTATACATCAAATAATAGACTGATACCTAAGCCCATGACGAATCCCCCTGCTCCAAGTGAACTTCTACTATTAATATCTTGCAACTGTAAGACATTGTGTGTTAAAAACTGTAGCTGCCGAAAAGCCGGGTTTGATTGCACATGTATGTGTGGACACTGCAGTGGAATTCATTGTAACAATATTTCGGACCAAACCGATGACATGTTGGCAACCGATCCTTTGTAAACGACTTAAAAAGAAAATTAGTAAACATATTATTCGTTGTGCAGGAAATAAGAAGCTATAAAAATACTATACTAGTTTTGATGTATAAAAAATACTATCTTGCATTTATTGTATAGCAAAACTAAGATTTTTAAACTAAACAACAGAGCCTAGACAGTGAAATTTTATTATTTATCAGTGATACAAGTGAGCTAAATCTTTATTTTCTTATGGGAACTTGAAGTGAAAATTATTATATTGCTGCTCTAAATAACTCAAGACTACGGATACAAGTACACAAATACGAGATACGAGTACGGTCCCCTCAGCGGCGAGTGCCAACGGTGGCAGCTGCACTGCTAGAAGCGGCGAGGCGCGGTACCCGCTACTGTTTCATCGCTCTCTATGAAGCCATCATTTTAACGGTAAGCAATGTTAGATACATCATTTTAAAGCTAATTAAATTATCTATAAGTTTTGTCAAAGACGTTTCTTTCCACAATGTAAGGATAAAATTATATAATTGGTTAAAGTTAGTTTTTGGGTATAGCAGTGGCCTTTTTTTGTATGTTTATAAGTATTACGGTAAAACTAAGCTATCTACATAGAAAGTATAAATTACATAATTTGTTCGCCATATTGTTAGGAGTAATTTAAAAAAATAATCACGTCTGTAACTTTATTAGTTTTCGAGCTATGAGTATTTAACCAAAGTACTGCTCTTGCGATGTTTGTGAGGGGGTGGGGGGGAAAGCAAGAGGGGTGGGGGTCGGGACTTTGACATTTTTTATTGTCTACTTTGTATACTAACACCCTGCAAAAATTCAGCTTTCCTCTAATTAGTTGCGACACGAAACCTTCATTGACTGGGCTATTAGTTGTTTAATGTTATAGGCCTAACCTCAAAACTCAATAATCCAATATTTATTATTGAAATCATAGCCCTGCTTATAATCGAGCTTAAGCTCGGTCTCCTGGTACTTCAATTAAAATATGAACGTATATCTCAACACAATTTCGTTATGAAATAGGCCCATATGGCAAATGATTCAATAGGTATTGCCGACAGACTAGTGGCACACTCATAATTGTTATTTTCACCGTTGCCTAGCAACAGAGGTGAAACTGTACTTTCCATAGCTAGCTAGTTTATAACCTCAAAGTTTCATTTTCATGTGTGCTATTTAAATATTCTTTTTTAATTTTATATAGCGTTTATTTTATTGTGTAGTGTGGTGAAAAATAGCGTTCGCACCACGGCCGAAAGGGTTTTGCAGCTCTCGATCGTTTCAAGTTCTCGACTCCATCTCGAACTTGTGAAACACGATCTCAAGCCTGCAAAACCTCATTTTCTGCCCTAGGTGCGAAATATACTATTACAAATCTTACACTTTTGTTTACAAAAAATCCGCTCACGTATTCGTTCTGTACGCTAATAGATGTTTTTGTAAATTATGTTATTTAAAATACGGAAAGGGGTAAATCTGACATCGGAGCAGTTATACACCGTCAGGGGATATCTTAGAGAACCTATTTACAACTTCCCAAAACCACCTTCCCTCCTACAACCCACATCTCAAAAATTTGAAACGGGCACATATTTCTCGTGATACATCAAATTAAAGCCCTTTAAAAACCACGAGTTTCAGTCGTTAGAGAATTAAAATCGGTCCATGCACCCATTCGCTACGCTCAGCAATTTTATTTTAATTAAAACACGGAAAGTGATTAACAAAATGTTTTATCTGGATAGTTATTCAACTTTTATGATATTCTGTATACCTCTTTCCATTGTTTAAATAAAAGAAGTGCTAAGTTTTCAAAAAACCACCCTGTATCAGACTGTATCGTAAATTTAAGTTACTAAACCGTACAACAACTATGTAATAAAAGTAAATAACAATACATATGTACTTGAACAATTTAAATTGGCACTCACCGGAGCATCGGACGGACAACAACGTTGTTATTGTATATCGTTATCTCAAGTACAGAGTTGGATACTCACAGAGCCGTGACGTCACGTGCACTAGGGGACAGTGAAGGGAAAAAATAATGTAGTACAATACAAAAAGCAGTTATTATATGTATTGTAACAAAGGTAGGCCTACTTGAGTGTTACGAGTGTGCGTTGCGTGAAATATATAATTAAAACTGGTAAAGAAGTTGGTGAAACACAGAGGGGAATGTTTGAACTCAATTCCTCATTAAAACCACGTCGTGACGACATAACTAACTTATTTATGGCATGAATATCAAAATTGGAGTCACTAATTTTCTAATCGTCCTTTGTCCAATCACAAAAATGTAGATACGTTTAGACCTAAAATGTTTAGACTTTTCTATACCAAAATTATAAAGAGGTAAGTTTGTTTGTTTCTATGTAGGAGGTAATCTCTGGAATTACTGAACTGATTGAAAAATTGTTTACTAATAAGAAGCTACACTATCCCCGAGTAACATAGGCTATTATAATTCATTTTGATCAAAAAATTTTTTATTTCAATATTTGTACATTTAGTCGTAAAAAATCTTAGGTTAGGCCTAGACTGATGAACCAACTCATGTATTTACATTCATTACCATGGCAAAAAATTTAAAAAAATAATAGATAAAACTGCTGTTTGCTCGAATATTTCCACTAACAGCTGATTTCAAACTTTAAAGCAATTATTTGTATTTCTAATTTTTAAGTTAGGTTTTTATTAAAGTGTAGACCTGAGCCTTGCTGGTTCTTTTAACCTTTATTATAACTGCTGTTATAAAATATACGAAATAATTTGATTTGAACATTTAACATTATTTGACATCTTAGCTTTGGGGTTATTATTAATCCTACAACTTTAGTATAAAGAAAACAACAGTATTATGTGTATAGAAGATTTCAACGAAGTTGGCGTGTGGGGCACGAAGGGGTTTCCCCTAGTAAGAAATAAATTTATAAAATTTCAGCTCTCTTTAAGGTAAGTATAAAATTTAATATTTATTGTTTTAGAGGTTGTTTCACCCATTAAATCAAAATTAATTCTAGCCTGCTTTACTCAGGGATAGAGTAGAGCTTTTTATTAGTAAAACTATTTTTTCAATTTGTTCAGAAGTTCCAGAGATTACCCCCTACATACAAACAAATTTTACCTCTTTATAATATTAGTATTATAATAACTCTTACTGCTCTTATTTAAAATGCCTCACTTTTGGAAGCTAAATTTATAATATAGATAATATATATAATAGATGTTGACAAAAGGATAATAGTTAAGTTATGTGTAATAATTGGTTTGTTCAACCCTGCATCCTACACCAACACAGTAAATACTACATAATATTGTATGTACATTTGCTGTCATTATCTTTAACTTAGCTATTATCCTTCATCCGATTGTTTTGACAGTTACACCATCCGAAGGGGAATGCAAAGGGCTACAAAAAAGATGTTTTCAAATTTTTTTGTTAAAATGTCCGGTTTTAAGTAATTTAGGTTTGAAATTTACAAAAAGCCGACAGTTCGAAACTCATGATTGGATTTAATCTTTTATTTTTCTTGAGATACATCATTGTTAGGTTAAACTGCATGCCAAGTTTGAACTCAATCAGTCAACCCGTTCGTTCTCTAGATAAGAATTATTTTTTACAAAAAAACAAAATGGCGGATATCTAGAAAATAAAACGTTTTCGGGTCTGTGTTTATATGAACTTTTTTTCTTATTTTGACCCAAAGAAGCATTTCCCGATGTTTGGGCACTTTACTTATTTGACACCCTGTAGAAGAATTACTAAACTAAACTGAGTTTACTTATTAACTAACTGTTCAATAGTTTAGGTGCGTTATGTCGTACCATTATATTTTATTTTAACCTAAACTTTTTACGTATTTCTAAAATATCCTTAATTCCAAATGGAATTTAGTTTCGAATATTATTGAATAATGATTTCTGCTTTTGATCTGATTATCATAATGAGCGTTTACTTAGTAAATTTATTTTTGTAAGTAAATCTTCAATTTTATTTACTGTACCAAATTTTATACCAGCACCTAAAACGTATTCTTGCCATAGATAGTAGCAAGCCACAAGGAGTTTACTAACACTAATGAATGCCATTGCAAGGAAAGCAGATCTGATAGTTTTTAAACCGTTACCTAAACTGTGACTAAATCGCTGTTACTGTTAACTGATACTTCCCTTAAATGCTCACCGCGAACATGGCTCACATAAAATCACTCTTACGCCCATCTCTATAAATGGCTCACATAAAATAAAAACATAAAACGTCCCTTCTACAGACACATTTGATATTCCCAATACCGAAAGTGGTCTAACCTCTATCCAAGGGTACCCAGGTGCAAGACTGACAGTCGTCATAAATATTCTGCTTCAATTCAGGGTGTCTTGATGTACTTTAAAGAACATTTTGAAAATAACTATCCTAGATAACGTTTTATAATAAACCTAATAGTTTCTCCGACTAAATATATCCAAAATAACATGCATAGAGGGTTTGATAACGCTTATCATCCTGTACTATTCGCTGGGTGTTTGACGTAAGAGAGACATAATTACCGAGAGCTGAACACAGAAAGCGTTCCGGTACTGAAGCAGCCAGATTTAATATCTTCCCAGTTACACAGTCTAAGAGTGATTAATGGCTTCAAGGCATGGGCTGATGTAAATATTTGTTCAGGGTGCTTGCCTTTGAATATCGATCAAATGATTTGAAAACCTGCTCCTTATCCATTGATAGGGTATAGTTTTATTAGCGACTTTCCATAGGAAATAAACGGTAAAAGAGACTGGCACATACTTTCTCACAAACATAGATAAATTATCAACAAGCAAATGTGAGCTTGACACTGAACACCATGAGAAGCGGCCGACGTACAGTATATTGCACGCCAACCCCCGTATTGGGAGTATTTCCAATACACAATGCATTGCGTGCTTCGCACGCCAACCACCATATTGGGAGTATTTTAATTGCACAATGCATTGCGTGCTTCGCACGCCAACCACTGTAAGTGACTTCATAATTGCATTAAAGTAGAAGAGAGGATAGTACATTAAAATAGGAGAGTAACTAATAAATATTATTATTATTACCTAAAGAAAAATTATTCGATCAATTTCGAACAAATTTGCAACAAACACGTCAATTAGGCCTGTATACATTCACGGCAAAAGGTTTTGAAAATATTGAAAAACAACTTCTTTTTTGGCAAAAAAACCCCAAAAAATCAGTTATTATTATTATTGTTAGCTAAACTATAATTTTTAGAAATATGCGGTTTTTTGCATATGGTAGGGTACATTAAGCGCTACAAAAATGCCAAATTTTATGAAAATCGTCAGAGCCGTTTTTCTTATAAAAAAATAATAACTGATTTTTTTTGGGTTTTTTTGCCAATAAAGGGTTGTTTTTCAAAAATTTTCAAAACCTTTTTTCGTGCATCTACACAGTCCTATTTGACAAGTTTGGTCCAATTTTGTTCGAAATCGATCCAATAGTTTTCCCTCTAGCTTTGTATACATACAGACATACAGACGGTTATTTCCACAAAAATCTCAACATAGATTTTTTTTCGATCACTATACTTTCTCTATATTATAGTATAGTGAGAAAGTAAAATGAACTAACAAGTGACTCTTATGGAGACCAAAGGTCGGAAGTGGTCAATGAGCACCGATCATGGTCCCCAGAACACGTTTTGTGGTTTATTTAAAATTTGTATATATTCATGTGTTCGCATTCTAATGGCTTCATTTAATGTCCGATTGGTCACGCGTTGTTTCTGACGCTCGCAAGGGTTCGTTAGCCAAATCCAACAACCGAAGAATGTGTTTTGACCGAAAGTAACAATTTGTTGAGACTTTTCTAACTACTGTATAATGAAACGTATTGGAGGTTTCATATAAAAAGATAAATATAATAGATTTTTCTGCTCATTTTGATTTTTTACATGACCTTCTTGTAAGATTGTAAACGCTGTGTAATGTTATAAAAGGTAAACTTTTGTAATCTCCGTGTACGGCCATTGCTGGCTAAATCGTCAAAGATAAAACAAAACAATACGAGGAAGACAGTTCTGTGTAAATGTATGTCTTTTGGGTAATCTTACCATAACCGATATGGGAAAAGATATGCAAAACTGAGAAATACTGTATTTTCAGTGGCTTTAATGCGTTCGTGGGTTAAACAGTTAAAGAGAAATTATAAAAGTACTTGAGGAAGTTCTGAGAATAAATCTCAACTTACTTCGCACGCCAACCCCCGTATTGGGAGAATTTTCAATGCACAATGCATTGCGTGCTTCGCACGCCAACCACCATATTGGGAGAATTGTCAATGCAGAATGCATTGCGTGCTTCACACGCCAACCCCATTATTGGGAGAATATTCAATGCACAATGCATTGCGTGCTTCGCACGCCAACCCCCGTATAGGGATAATTTTCAATACACAGAGCATTGCGTGCTTCGCACGCCAACCCCCGTATTTTGAGAATTTTCAATACACAATGCATTGCTCGTTTTGTTAGAAAAAAGTAATTTTGTTGAACCTTCATAGTTTTCTTATTTTAGATAAGATCAAGCTCACAAGAGAGTAAGTCTGCAACCTACTGCATCCATGTGTATTGTACGTTTTAGTTTAATGAAGTAAATCTAAATATCAGTATGCATGCAATGCACAATGATGTAAAATATGTTGCTGGATCCTCTGTTGTGTTGTCTATTTTATAATTTAATTTGTACTTTTTAAACCTAGTAAATTTTTACTACTAAATTTGGGGATTTTGTGGGTTTTTACCCCCTCCCCCCCTCCCTGGCTACGGCCTGGACCACCAACAGACTTCGACTCTAGTAGGCATTATTCCAAGTTAAGTTTTGAGTTAATGTATGTAGAGAGTAAAAGAATAATACAAAGCCATTTCCTTTCAAACTCAATCTCATTTCAAATACTACTAATGGGTAAACAAATTAACTGACACAATCTAACTACAGTGCAAGTGTTATTTTGTAATTTAATCATCGTAATAGAATACAATCATACTATGCAGACGTCGCATTCTATCTTACAGTACAACACGCCCGGCAACAAATCAATACCGCCTAATAAAATACCAGTCAGTTTATAGATGCATCGACAGTTCAGAACTGCACGAAGCCTCGCGTAATAATATATCTTTGTCTGTACGCCGTATATCAGTAGATCTGGGACATCATTCATGTCGTCATATAAACCCTAGCTTTTAGCCAAGATTGGGTCTTGGGATTTTTTATAGATAAACCGAAGCAATTGCGAGATGAGTGGTGATAAATTATTTCCTATGGTGGAGAGTAAATGATATACCAATGTAATCATGATGTATATTTAGAACTTCGTGTAGTTATTAGGGGGAACCCTGCTTTCTTGACACGCCAAAACATATTTCCCCTAAGATTTCACAATTATAAGGGAATTAATTAGTCTAACCTAACCTAAATTGGAAACGTAGAGCTGTTTTTATATTGATATGTATCCGTTGCTATGTTAATCTATCTTATAATAACAGTTAAATACATCAGCTGATTATTGTTCCTGTGAAAATCTTGCACCATCTGAGCACTGGATTTTAAATGTATTATGTTTCAAAGACTATAATAAGTATTTATTTTCTCCTTTTTGTTACAAATCAATTACACTTTTATTGTTCGGAAATACCTCACGCACCACTTCCAGTATTTAATGGTTAGTGAATGAAAACAAGAAATATGCTAAATCAATATAATATATAATACTAGGGGAATCCTCTGCGTGATCCACACGCCAACCCAAATAATAAATCCTGAATAAACAAATTTTCAAAGTACACAAATTTTGATTATTTTAACACTACCAAGTAAACTATTTTAAAACAACTTACGAAATGAAGAAGCACAATGCACATTTCATAGGTATTACCAAGTAAACCATTTTAAAACAACTTACGAAATGAGGAAGCACAATATCCATTTCAGAGGAATTACCACGTAAACTTTATACTCTGTTATGTACACAGTGCATATAGTTTATGACGGTAAAATCCGATTCACCGTCCGCAAAATTTTTCGAACGCAGTGCGCCTATGTTATACTTTAAAACATTTTACTTTCAATTATTATAAATGTTTTAGGAAATTGTACTCATAGACGTGGCATGTACCTCAAACAAATGGTGGAAATTATGGTTTGTTTTTACACTTACTGGCGCATAGTTGATCGTCTATGTAAGCCTAAATTTGAAACAGATTGATTAGGATGCAATTCACTACACGTTTTTCAACCAATGAAATCTCAATATTTATACGCATTTGTTTTTATACATTTATTCGTAACTGTGAGCAAAGCAGTGGGTGGTACCCCTTCTGGTACAAAATAAAACAAACTTAAATTTAATACAAAATAATTGGTCTTCAATGGCCCTTTTTGTAAAATGAAAAATAAAAAAGGGCATTCGCGAGACTGCCGACAGAAGTGAAAACTGTCATGAATATAAAACGTTGGTTTAATCCGATATTTGATCATTAAGCATCTCGTCCCATTTAAAAGGGAAATCTTAAAAATAAAAATAGATCATAAACATGATTGCCTTAGTCTATTTTTTTAAGTTCGATATTGTAAAAAGACGAAGCCAAAAGTGTGTATGAAACAGCGCTGTAGATGGACCTACAAATACGTACTAAAGACCATCTATAAGGTAATAATAATTTTCAAAATACTTAAATTTACAAATAATTTGAAACGTTTCAAAAGTTTAGTTTGGGCCTATAAATGGGTTAAAAAATCATATGCACATTTAAAAGACAGCCCATCTGATTGTTCGAGTTTAGTATCGGCACGATAATTCGCTGTTTAAATAAACCCTCTAAATTCTCATGATAAATGGCATAAATCTAATTGGATTTCATACCTTAAACCAATTCATTGCTTATTTTCAGTTCTTTTTTTAGAAGGACTAAGTAATGCTGGGTTATTTTAGTTTTCATCATAGCTCCTGTTTGTTATTTCATAAACTAAAAAGTTATTTAGACATTTATTAGTATTTAACTAACTTAGCTTCACTAGGCATCTTTATTAAAGGCAATTGCAAAATACGTATGCGGATGACTCAGTGTGCGATTGGCAGAAGTGTAATAATAAAAATAATCTAAAATGAATTTTAAAATAACTATAAATTTGTTCTAAAACTATTAAATTATTATTTATAATGTTTAAAGAGCATTTTTATTTTCAATTCTTCGAACTCTCTAAATTTACCTTGGTTTGAATTCTCTTTTTGTATTTCATTTCACTGTGTGAAATATTTGTTTACATCCTAAAGGCTTTGTGTGTTTTCAGAAATAACGATTTACATGCCAATAACAGACGTCAGACAATAGAGCCATCAAGTTCGTAGCTTTTGTTTTATTGATTATTTGGTAAATTGTTATCTATTTATTCTATTTACCTTGTATATAATATCAAAAGTAAAATAATCTTTCATGGAGTTTGATAAGACCAAATATTGGAGCCCAACATAACTAATATTTCGTTATACTTTGTGCGGGATATCGTTTAGTATTTATATATTTGTAGATATTGAAACAGTTGTTTTAGAATTTTATGGTAGTATTTTACCTAGTTATTTCCTAATTACCAGTAACCACCAGTTCTCCCATTAAGGTAAAAAATGGCGGGAAGGTTAAAAGTAAAAAACGCGTTTTTTGAAATAAGACTTTTCTACTCTGCAACATTACTAAAAAAAAAAACATTAAAAGATAAAGTCTTTGTTTACAACAATACCTTTGATTTAAGACAATAAATATAGTTTAAGGTGTTTTTGTAAGCTATAACATTTATTAAAATAGTCCACGGTTTCTCCGCTAAAGCGATAAGACAATTATTTGTACTCTTTTACCCCGGCGGGGGTAAAGTGGTTGATGTTTTCTACAATGTTTATGATAAAAAGAACCTGTAAGTAAAATATTTCATCTCGGTGTATTCATTCTAACAAAAGCCTTTGTATTGATCATATTAAAAGTACCATGATTTTTTTAACCACAAAAAATTTTTAAAAAACACACATTGAAGTGTTTACCAAAGGTTTGGCAATGAAAGCGTTAATATACAAGCGTGCCAGATTTCATATCTTCTCACGTAAACTAACTTGGATTGATTAATGACTTGAAGGCACCTGCTGGCATAAATATTTGTTAAGTGTGCTAGTGTTGAGTAGCGATAAAATATTGAATTGTTTATACAAACTAAAACTTTTGATGACCAGACTTCATAAACCTGTCTTTTTAAGTATCTTTTAAAGGAGCGTTATTATACTATCTCCTACCCAAAGAATCCAGAACCTACTAAACATTTTTATTTCCAGGACTATCTTACACGAACATTGTTGGGTTTATTAAAGACTTAAAATCTATACATATAAGTGGCTTTGAACTGACTGACTGACAACATAGAGTAAAAACTACATTACGAAAAGTTAAAGGTATATTCTTAAGTTAAAGGTATATTCTTATAAGGTCTTAGACGCACAAAAAAATGATTTTGCAAAATTTGTATGTTAAAGCGTAAAAATAGTGTACATTCGGGGTGCACTTCAAGTCCTATAACAGATAAAACGTCTGTATCGGAACAAAACCTTAGCAACACATGTTTGTTTACATTCATTAGGTACCAAAGCAACCAACTTAGCAAATTTAAAACTACAGTAAAGACCTCTAAAGAATACCGTTGAGGGACGGGCTTGAGTACACCGAGACCTTGAACGCTCCAATAGCCTTAGTGCGACGTTGTCACGTTCTTCCCACGCTTCTAAATGAACGCGGCTGACTCAACGCATTTATAATTCTTTAAACTGTGAACTCAAGCCTCGAGCGGTAAATACCAGGAGTGTTCGAGGCTAGTAGATATGGCAACTATGCACACCATCCTATTGGCCCCACGCAACGGTATTCTTTAGTGGTCTTTAATATAGGCACCAGTGCT
>JAGFPH010005624.1:25065-59604 GCA_018207615.1 Philaenus spumarius
TTTTTTAAAATTTATTGGTTTTACTTGCATTTTTATTAGGCCTATTTAGTATTAAATAATTAAAGATTTCAAATTAATTTGCATTTTGTACAAAATTACAAGTTGGATTTCATGATGTAGGCCTACCTACCCTTACCTGTTCCCTTACCTAAACCCAGATAATAATAATATAAACTCTTGCTATTATTATCTCTGCCTATTATAAGCCTAACCTGTCAGAGCTTCAACATATTAAAGCAAACTATGATGGACTCTAATGAACAATCAGGAATTACATCGTCAGAAATTCGTCATAAATTCCTTAACAAACAAAATAAACGGTACCATAAACTGGCACATATTTTCTCATAAACATATTTAAATTATAAAACAGATTCACTGTGATTTGTAGGGTGGGGTAGGAGAGGTGATTTTTTATTAAAGTATTAGATTAACTAATAAATATTATTATTATTATTATTATCTAGAAAGAAAACTATTCGATCGATTTTGAACAAATTTGCACCAAACACGTCAATTAGGCCTCTATAGATGCACGAAAAAAGGTTTTGAAAAATTTGGAAAAACAACCCCGGTTATGGCCAAAAACTCCCAAAAATCAGTTATTATTATTATTATTATTAGCTAAACGAGAATTTTTAGAAAGATGCGGTTTTTTTGCATATGGTAGGTTACATTAAAGGCTACAAATAAGCCAAATTTTATCAAAATCGTTAGAGCCGTTTTTTTATAAAAAAAATAATAACTGATTTTTTGGGGGTTTTTTGCTAAAAAGGGGGTTGTTTTTCAAAATGTTTCAAAACCATTTTTCCTGCATGCACAGGCCTACTTGACATGTCTGGTGCAAATTTGTTTGAAATCGATCGAATAGTTTTCGCTCTAGATTTGTATACATACAGACATAGATACAGACATACAGACAGACTTTTTGTAAAAACCACTTTTTTGGACTCAGGGGGTCCCAAAACGGATATTTTCACAAAAATCTCAACATCGATTTTTTTTTGCGATCGCTATTATTTCTCTTTACTATAGCAGAGTGAGAAAATAAAATGGATCACGAAAATGTAGAAAAAATTTTTTACAGTAATGAATCATAAAATGTAAGCAATAAGAAGAGGTCCTGATACTGTATACACTATTTTTTTAAAGTATGGTGGATTTTCATTTCTTCCATAGTCGTCCCATTGTGATTCAGCCCATAGTGATTCAATGTAATTAAAGGAACCTAAAACGATATTCATATCTAAACAGCTTTGAACACTAATATAATAAAAAGGACCCGAAAAGAAACTTTCATCCTCCAAAACACAGTTAGAGAGACAATAATGTATGTGGTAAAAGACCGTTTTTATAAGATCGGACTTGACAATTGGTTCAGTGGTAATAATTCCAGGAAAGTTGATATGTTTCAACTATATTCTGTAAGTTTATTCTAGAAATTAAAAAATCAGTTATGCTTAAAAATTTCCTCTGCTAATCACTGTAATTGGGATTATAATTAAAACCAAATTCAATATATTGCTAGGAACAATGTTAATAGGGTGTGCACTTGATGTATAATAATAATTATATTTATTAACTTAATAGCTAAATTCAAAACAGTCAATTATTGCAAATAATACGAAAATGTATGAAATTATCATAGCAAGGTATGCTTTTTATTAAAGTGTAGACCTGAGCCTTGCTGTTAACCTTTATTATAACTGCTGCTATAAAATATACGAAATAATTTGATTTGAACAGTTAATATTACTTACCATCTTAGCTTTGGGGTTATTTTTAATCCTACACTTTTATTATAAAGATAACATAACATGATTATGACAATACTACAATCAATACTATAACAATAAATATTTGTAATTGCTTTCTACTGAATGATAGCAAAGGATAAATGCCATAACATATTGTTTTAAATAAATTGTCATACAAAAAACAACAAAATAATACTAATTTAGTAAAACGTTTATAATATTAGTCTGTACTATGATAACATTATTAATGTAGCAAGATTACGTATTTATTAATTCGTTTTTATTAAATTAATTTACTATAAACAACAATATAAATTAATTCGGATTGTAGCCAGACTTAAACTGTTTGAGAAACAGCAAAAGATAATGTCACATAATAAAACCTTGTGTTTTCTAATACATTCATAAAGAAAATATAACTAGTTTCATATCGTCTTTATTGTGTTTATCCTTCTTTCGCCCAAGCTGAAATTGGAGAACGTAAGCTTCAATCCTCTTCCTTAAATCTATATCCTTTTGTCCCTTCTAGCATTGAAGTTGTTTCTTCAATGCTTCTAGGCCTAAGAAGAAAATCCTTGAAACTCAATTGGATTTGTGTATTAGATTTTAATTCCAATTATTATAAACATTAATTATTAAAAACTATTATCCATAGTTATATTAAAATAAATGTAGATTAAAATTAATTGTACACATGCATTTAGTTTATTCTCATTATTTAAAATACGTATAAATATATTGTAAAACAAAGTATTTTTATATTTGTTTACGTGTTAAATCAAAAAAACAAACAATTAAATCCAATAATCAGAATAATGTAATTAAAAAAATACTTTGATAAAAGTTATACATCTATATAATAAAAATGAATTGCTGTTTCTTTGAAATCGCATCAATTGAGAACTGCTGGACCAATTTGGCAATTTTTTGTTTTAAAATGTTCGTAATAGTCCGAACTAGGTTTTTATATAAAGAAAAATTTGAAAAGTTTCCCGAAAAAGTTTCAAATTTGGAAAAAACTAAACAGCCTCTTTTGTATGGACTCAAGACCATAGCGCTCAAAAACAGCTGTTCGTATAAAATGCTTAGTAACACATGTTTGTTTACATTCATTACCATAGCAACGTTAGCAAATTTATAATCAGTTTATTATTCTTCAAAACCAATATCTTTTTAGATTAGATTGACAAATTAAAAGCAAACACAAACAAAAATCAACAAAACATGCTTAGGCCTGCTATATTATAATTCAATTTAAACATCGGTTGTTACATATTATTATAAATAAAACAACTGATTTGGATCAAAAACTGAACATAATTTTAGGTTAGGCATACTTACAATGAACCAAAACACTTTTATTTG
This sequence comes from Philaenus spumarius, assembly GCA_018207615.1. Lineage (NCBI taxonomy): Eukaryota > Metazoa > Arthropoda > Insecta > Hemiptera > Aphrophoridae > Philaenus > Philaenus spumarius. The sequence goes on from JAGFPH010005624.1 coordinate 28,188, forward strand.
CAACAAATTTCTCTAATTTAGAATCGGGTTATTATTCTTCAAAAACCAACTAACAGCTTTTTTAGGTTAGATTGACAAACAACACAAACAAAAATCAACGAAAAATGCTTACTGTATTAGCAATGAATACAGAATACTATTATTCTGTATACTATAGTATTCAGGTCAAATACTATAGTATTCTGTATTCATTGGTATTAGGCTATAATTCAATTCAAACATCGGTTGTTACATATTTATTTACTTACACATATGCTGTTTAAAATATTGTTTATATAAATTATATTTTATCTATGAATTATTTAATACTTTCAAATCATATTTCCACTGTCAAAAATAATAATAATAAACAATTTGTTACCAGGCATAACCATAAACATACATGAGTTTAAACATAATTATATCAAAAACTAAACAAACAATATGAATGCAACTAAATGCTATTAAAAGATCACATTTTTATCTTTATTTTGATATATAATTGTATATTTAAATGCTAAACAGTATCTTATACGAATTAGGCCTATAAACTTAAAATTAGAAACTCTATTTGAACCATTTTGTTACATCCTGAATTTTAACAGGGATGTTACTGAAAAATAAAGAAACAATCTGAATGAAACTAAAAGCCACTAAAATATCACATTTTTATCTTTATTTTGGTATATAATTGTATATTTAAATTGTGATTATGTTTTTAGTTCATCGCAATCATTTCATGAAATTCATTAATTTTCTTAAATTTTCTGAAAGAAAAGGTACCTTAGAAATTCGGCGGATTTTGAGATGAGTGTTCAAACCTCTTTGCTACGACCCCCAGCTAATTCAAACCTCTTTGCTTTTTTTCTATTGTTGTTTTCCCGCGATCTTCAGTTGTTTATTGTCAGTTGAATTGTGGTTATGATTTCAGTTCATTGTTTCAAGAAATTAATAGCTTTACCGTTTTATCCTAAAGAAATTGACTGTGAATCAATTGTAGTTTTTTAATCGAATTGTAATTTTTCATTAATTTAATTAAATTGACAAAATTTAATCACACTGCAAAGCCGCCAATAAGACGGAGCAGTTTAGGTCGCAGAACTCGCAATGCTACAAACCTAATAAATTTTCGATTCAACCGAACTGCAGAGCAATGAGAAGAGGTAATTGTAATTGAACGGAATCTATTATCACAAACACGTTCAGCACTTACACAAGAGGAAAGAGAAAATGAAAATGAAGGTGATATGAATCGAATGAGACATCATCGGTCTGTAGAAACCAATCACGTGACAATGCATTTGAATAATCGTTTAAGAAGACCAAGAAATGTTGTGTTGAATACACATCGAACTGCATTCCGTTATAATGTGATAGTTGATTACAGTGCAGATCAATCCGTTGATATTGGATCGATAAGTGTTGTGTGCCCACATTGTAAGGCATAGAAATACAAAAATGAAGCCCCTGGAGTGTGTTGTGCAAGTGGTAAAATCAAATTAGCGCCATTAATCCCGCCACTAGAGCCATTGCGCTCATTGGTTTCTGGAACAGGAACATATTTCACACATTTTCTATCAGAAATACAGAAATACAACAGTTGCTTCCAAATGACTTCATTTGCACAAATGTGATTCGGAACAATTTCATGTCCACTTTTAAGGTAATTATAACACAATCATCTTTCACACCGCTTCTATAAAACATAATTATTATTCGAATAAATTATTATTGTTAAATGATAATAATATATTTCTTACCTTTAGAGATTCAAGGTCAAATATATATCATCGAGCAGGTTCGCTAATGCCACCGCAGGATGCAGACTATACATTTCTGCAGATTTATTTCATGGGCAATACACAACAAGAAGTAGATCAGCGTTGTACACACAACACTTCCGTGAAAAGACCAATTGTGGAACAACTGCAAACTTTTTTTCATAAACACAATGAATTAATTGGATTGTTCAAAACTGCATTGGACCGCATGCCAACTGATGATCACAAAATTATGGAACACCAGATTTGTTCATCACGTTCACGTGTAATCCGCAATGGATACGATCGCCATGACATCGCCGCAAGAGCCTTTAAACAAAAATTGAAATCACTGATGGATTTCATTGTCAAGTATCGCGTGTTTGGCGAAACGCGATGCTAGATGTATTCAGTGGAGTGGCAGAAACGCCGGTTGCCAGCCACAACACATATTCTCATTTGGTTGATAGAGAAGATAAGACCAAATGAAATCGATGATGTGATATCAGCGGAAATTCCCAACAAAGAAGAAGATCCAGGCTTGCATGAAGTTGTTACTAAGAACATGATTTACGGCTCCTGTGAAACATTAAATAACAATTCGCCGTGTATGGTCGGCGGGAAATGTTTGAAGCGTTATCCACGGGCATTAGTAGCAGAAACAATTACGGCAGTTGCGGTTATCCACTGTATCGTCGCCGATCAACTGCGGACAATGGAAATTCAACAATTGTCAAAGTGAATCAACAGAATATTGAAGTTGACAATCGTTGGATTGTTCCATATTCACCATTACTCTCAAATACATTCAAAGCGCACATCAACGTCGAATCAATTACGTCCATCCATTCCGTGAAATTAATTAAATACATCTGCAAGTATGTGACCAAAGGAAGTGACATGGCTGTGATTGGAGTTAGTGTGGATAATTCGAACGATGAAGTCACTCAATATCAAATGGGCCGTTACGTTAGCAGTAACGAAGCAATTTGACGCATTTTTTCATTCGCAATTCATGAAAGATATCCCATTGTTGTTCACTTGACCGTACATCTGGAAAATGGTCAAAGAGTATTTTTCACAGCGGAGAACGCACTACAACGAGCCAATCAACCGCCATCTACAACGTTAACCAGTTTTTTTTAAAAGTGCCAAAAGGATGACTTCGCCCGAACACTGCTACACTCCGAAATGCCAAAATATTATACTTGGAATCAATCGTCAAAGAAATTTCAACGACGGAAACAAGGAAATCCAGTTCCAGGTTATCCACAAGTATTTTCCATCGATGCATTAGGTCGCACTTACACAGTCCATCCAAGCAACGACGAGTGTTTTTATTTGCGTTTGCTATTAGTCAACGTTTGTGGCTGCCCAACATCATTCCAACATCTACGAACTGTGATGTATTGTGTGACACATATAGAGAAGCCTGTCAACGTTTACGTTTGCTAGAGAACGACACTCATTGGGATTACCCCCTCAGAGATGCTGCAATTTCGTCAAATGCTCATCAAATACGAACTTTGTTTTCCATAATTATCTCAACATGCTTTCCATCAAATCCAATCGATTTGTGGAACAAATACAAAGATGACATGTCAGATGCGTATTAGAACATCAAACCCAGGTTTGCAACTGAGCGACGAAATTCACAACGAGGCATTGTTATTAATTGAAGATATTCTCAAAAACAACTCAACTAATTTAACTAAAATCTCACAATTTACACATATTAATAATGTGCTACTAGAATTGTTTAGAGAATAAAAATGGCACTACAATCAAATAAATTAAAATAGGGTAGTTTAATACAATAAAATAAAATTGCACTAACTTCCTACAAACTATAAATCTAAATTTGTGTACTGTAATATTATTCTTATGTGACATAAACACCATTTGCAATTCAATAACTTAAGTCAAAAGAATGAAATTTGATAACTACAATTAAAATTAAATAAAAGTCAAAAGAATGAAATTTGATAACTACCATTAAAATTAAATAAAGCAACAGCGAAGCATTGCCGGGTCCACTAGTATTTCAATAAAAATATCATTTACTCTTGTGAAACTTTTATAAGAACTTTTATAAAAATATTAGTGTACATTTTTATTTAATTTTAAAATTACATGATAGTTATTGCCACTCAAATGGTAATTTTCATTGTAAATAAAAAATATGTTGAAGTTGCAATTTTTAGGAATGTAACAAGGGAAAAGAACAATCACAAGGTATTGCGCTTACACTTTGTTACTTCGTACAACGGTTCTCAGTAATGGTGAATATAAGACACATATGCAAAACAAACATTATATCAGTTGCAACCTAATACTTTGTTACTTCGTACAACTGTTCTCAGTAATCGTGAATATAATACACCTATACAAGACTAACATTGTATCAGTTGTAATCCAACACTTTGATATTTCGTACAACTGTTCTCAGTAATCGTGAATATAAGACACCTATACAAGACAAAAATTATATCAGCCTTACTTTTCTACTTCTTAATATTGATCGTTGATCTCACACATTGTTTTGTTGCTTTTCATTCGTCTATTACCGATATTATAATGCGAGTGAAAGGCTTCAACAGCAAATAAAGTTATATAAGGGAGACGCTAAAGAATGATTTTAGGTTTTGAATTATTCAGATCTTGTATCAGGCCACTCTATCATTAATTACCTCATCTATGATCATTGCCTAAAGGTGACAATAGAGTATCAATCCAATGTGCAGCTGTGATAAAATAATCTGCGAATGCACACATTAGAAGTGACTTGTTGATTTACCAAGTTTGATTGATTGATAATTTAATAAGTTTGTGTCCAATTAATAACATCCGATTAATTGAGATTTCACAAGGCATCCGTAAATCGGAGGATATTTTGGGAGTCATGAACAGTGCCTAATATAATAATTAGAGTGACGGAGTCTGCATCCAAAATCTATTTGACCTCCTGTTAAGTTTAATGAATAGGTTAGTTTATTGTTTGACAAGTTATCGTAAACAATCAGTGGCGAAATAGGCTGGTTACAAGCGGTTAATGTTTTCTGAAAATAATAATCAAGTATAAGGTTCATGTCACATGTGTCATAGAATAGAATACTCTTTTCGTTACTAAGAGATTTATTTATAATATGCTAAAAATATAACGATCACTGATAGCATAAATATATTTAAAATGTTATCAAATTAAATACTACAACAAACTGTAGAATAGATTCTTAAAAGTGTCCATAACGCACGTAACTCAAAGTAGCAAGTAGAAAACAAGTTCTATAAAATACAAATCTAAGTTAGCGAGAGTCTTTTTATAAAATAATAGTACCAGGAGACCGAGCTAAAGCTCGATTATAAGCAGGGCTATGATTTCAATAATAAATATTGGATTATTGAGTTTTGAGGTTAGGCCTATAACATTAAACAACTAAATAAAGGGTATATACAACATTAGGCTTGCCTGTAATAAAAATACAGTTTAAAGGATTAACCATAATCTCAACGCTATGCCTCAGAAATAAGTCAGGCCTAAATTAAAGTTTAATATTTCAATATCGATTTAGGCCTAGAGCCTAGTTCGCTCAAGTCAGTAACTATTATTGCAAATTTCCGTGAACATCGTTTAGGTTAGGCCCATAACATTAAACAACTAAATAAAGGGTATGTTTATTTAGCACAAGTATTCGTTTCCATGGTAACTATAAATAGATACAACATTAGGCTTACCTCTAATAAAATATACAGTTTAAAAGAAAGCAGATGATTATTGTAATGACATTGAAAACATTTGCATCAGCTGTGCTTTGTATTGTTTAAAATGGACAAATTTCACTTTTTAATTTAATAAAAAGACGTAGAAAACGAATTTTCCCAGACTGGTGACCATTTCCAATCGATTTCTCGTGGCCAAAAGCCCCATATAAAATCAAAACATGAAAAATCCTTAGACGGAGATTCCAGATCCATTTAGCAGACAAACAATTATCTCTCGCTTTAGAAGATAAGATAAATTTTAAGAGATATTACTAAACATTTTTTATTATATTTAATTAATTATTTTTCGTAGATTAGTTCTTGATAACCTCTCTTTGTAATCGAAATAAAATATCAGAAAAATAAGACAAAACTGACACTGACAAGTAGCCCAGTATATAGCATATATTAATATTTTAATGTATGTAGATATAAGTGTTTTTATGTGTTGCATTTTAGTTACAAGCAATTTTAACGTTGGAAATAAAAATAAACAAATAAGTAAGAATTTCTCTTTAAAAAAAATCTCTTGAATATTTTTCTAAAAACTCTTCCTTTTCGAGATATTAGCAACTTTATGTCGATTTATTTCAACACGTTTAGGGTCGCCATTTTGTTTTGGGTAGTCCGATTTTTATTTTATTTATGTCAATTTCCTAGTCTTAAATAGACCTTTAAATGAGATATCACATGACCATACTTGACATTTAAAAATTTTGAGTTGCCCCCAAAATCCCCAATTTTTAGGGGATGTTTCAAAAGATACTTTGGGCTAAGTTAGTATCGTTCCCCAAGGGATATTTGTTTGTTTTAACAAACACAAAAGTTAAAGGGGGGGGGGCGTGGGACTTTTAAGACACCTGGTATATTTAGTGAACAAGAAACAAGCACTACAGGTAAAAGTCATGAATAATTATTTACATTTTAAAATTTACACAAAATTCTTTAAAAATAATTTCCAGATGCATTCAGATGACATACCTAAGCCTCAGAATTGATTTCCGGACTCATAGACATCGAAAAAGAGCGAAACCCCGATTGTGTGAATTTAAGGTTTTCCCCAATTTTGCTTTATGAGTTGACAAAATTTCAAAATCAGCTCAGTTTAGGAAAACCGGTGTTTTTCAACTCAGGGATTGATGCTCTACAACTTCTAGGGAGGGGTAGTGATAAAATTTCATGTTGGAAAGTTACAGCACATTGAAAATGGGAAAAACACAGTTTTTGGCAAAGTTGGAAAAATTTGCTGTTTTTTTGGATCCCCATAAAAATTGAACTACTGGACCAATTTTAAACTTTGTTTTTTTAATCAACGCGGAATTTTGTCCTCATTAATTTACTACAGATCTATTTTTTACATAATATGGACCGTTTTTTAGTTATAAGCGAAAAACTGGAAAAAATCCGAAAATTTTGAGGTTTTTTTGCCCCCCAAAAGTTGTCCCCCCCATTTCGAGGTCGCAAAATTAGATTTGGCATACCCACACCATAGCAAACGATCCTAAAAAAAAGTCTTTTACCTCAATTAATGTAAGCTGAACCCCTTTTTTATCCTCTATATACTGGGCTATAAAGTGACAATGCAGATTTTTCTACTATTTTCCCTGACTATTCTATCTGAGTGGTAAGACGTCAGGACATTACGTTTATAAAATAGTCACATTTGATTTAGCAAGTGTTATCAAGCTTACGGTAGCCTTCACTTGTACTAATCGCAACTGTGTACTTGCTAAAAGTGGTTTATGTAGTCACAAATAACTGCATACATTTGATTTGTACGTAAATGAAATAATAATTAAACTTATGTTAATACACAAACAAAATATCAAATTTTCTGAATTCAGTGTTAGTTTTATTAACTAAGTGGAAATAAATGAAAATCCCTAGATAGCTTCGCTCAAAAGTGCACAACATTCATTTTGATCGAAGTTGTAACGTAACCTTATCTTAATAAAATAATATTTCGGCTGGTTTTGTGTTGAATTGTTGATACTAATCAGCATATAACTTTAATGTTAATTACCATCCCTATTACATTCCTTAAAAATATCAACACAAAACTTAACCTAGAAGATGTAACATAACCTTAAAGCGTTTAACATAATTGTTTCCTTTTAAAGTATTTAAGTTAAAAGTCGAATTGAGCTATTATTAGTTTCAATGTTGGTTTATTCTTGACAACTGTTTCTTTGTATGCCTGTTGAAGTAACATGTGACCTTAAAAAATAGATATTTTATGGACATGGTTATTAAAGTGTTAAAATAACGATTAAATATGTTTATCTACGACCATTGCAATAAACACCAATAACGCTATTACAAGTAACATCAGAAAGAGGTACATTACAAACCAAAAGCCAACCCGATTAGGTAATGATATCTTTACCTAACAGGAGTCACTTTACATAATAGGCTCTAGACCAATGAGAGCTCGTCATTTGACGGAAGTAGAGTTGTAATAAAAATAACGCTATTCGTACATCAGCTGATTGTACCCATACGTTCCGGATGTTAGTGTGTTATTGTAACTAACCTCAAACGTGAGTTGACGCATTCCGCAAACATGAGTGATAGTGATGAATTTTGTTTAACTCCAGAGGAAATTAATACAAAAGCAAATTCGGCTCTGAACAATTTGTTGCCAGAAAAATCTAAATTTCGTTATGAAAAGGTTTATAACCAGTTTATGGAGTGGAAAACTAGAAAGGGTGTTAGTTCGTTTTCCGAGAATGTTTTCATTGCGTATTTTGAGGAATTGGCCCAAGATAAGAAACCTAGTTCGCTTTGGTCTATTTATTCAATGATTAAATCTACAATCAACATCAAATGTTAATTTCACTCCTCTTAAAAGGGTATCAAATTGAAGAATTATTACACACTTCTTATTTTTTTACACCCTGTATATTTTTGGTCGTAGATAAAGTAGTGTACGCAACGATTGTATTCAGCCTTTAAGCCACTCGTGAGATATTTAGAACACTCGCTTCGCTCGTGTTCCAACTTACATCTCACTCGTGGCTTAAAGGCCTTCATAATACAATCGTTGCGTAAACTACTATTTCATTATACTACACCGAAAACAGATGTTTTCCATATCTCTACATAGACAAGTAAGTCCTTATTTTGCGTGCACTACACAGAAAATTTTCTGTGTACTACACCAGCTGATGTGTGCATCAGCTGATTTGACAAATAAGAATAAAGATATCAGTTTTATGTAAAGAGCTGATTTTAACAATAACAGGTTGTAGCAGTTTTTATTCACGAGAGGTTAGTGCCAAAGTCTAAAATAAGAGAAAACATAGTGGTTTATGCATATTTTGTGTTCTAAAAATAGCCATAGTGGATTTCAGTGATGAATATAATGAGCTTGATATGCCAGATAATATTTTAAAATAATCACAAGAAATAATTGCACTACTCAGCAAAGGATTAAATATAGAAAATAATACAAATTGTTCTATAAATATTAATTTGAAATAGTATGATAAATGTTTAAAATAAATTATATATAAGTATTGCGTTTCAATTGCTTTTTTGAAATAAAAAGATGTTTTGATTAAAATTATGTTACTTTTTCGGTGTAGTATAATGAAAAATATCGTACGTAACTCGCCTGGTAAGTATTCCGTGCTTGCATGAAAATCCCTATCATTTATTTATAGTGCTTGTAACGTACTATACTATTATTGCACACTTTCAGGTTAAGGAATACACTCAACAAATTTTATCTTTCTATGAATTATAGCTTTTGAGATCTAGAAAACTTTAAAAATTACAAAGTATAGAATACAGAGTTACTCAATAGAGTGGGAGTATTAAAAATTCGTTTTTAGTGACCTATGAAGAATATTTCAAAACAGTTTATACTGCAAAATGAAGAAAACTTAAGTTTTGTTAATTTTGAAAAATCACCGAGTATCCTACTATACACTGTAAATAGCTGAGTTTAAGAGCTGATAGATGAGATATTCAGCATCTTTTTATCTAAAGCAGTTCGTGAAATAATGCACTTCACGAAAATACTTTTCTAACCAATTGTATACATGTGGTTAGTCGCCTATTTTCCATTTTTGTTGTTGAGGAAGTCCTTCGCTTATTTTCCGTAAACGCAGAATAATTACTTTTGCCTGGTTTTAAACCGGAAGTAATCTCAGGCATTCTGTTTTGGTCATAAGGGGTGATATACTCCCGGCTGTTCTGTCACTGTGTGAATCCCTAATTATTTTTCTTTTATCTCAACACAAATTATTTTTACTTTGGAAAGTGGCAATTGAAAAACATTCTTTTCCATTACAAATAGTATTCTGACACTTTAGTGTTTGTATAAGCAATATTGTTTTATATCATACACTTTGTTTGAACAAGTTGTACAAGTCAATTTGAATCTCACCTAGAACAAATTGCACTTTTTAAATTAATATTTTAACAATAAACCTACATTATAATAACGGTAAAGTGGTATTTACTTAAACTTAAATAACAAGATCAATTCAGTGTGAACAAACTGTGAACTGAGGTACATATGGTTGCAAATAAAACAGTCTAGACAATTATTTTTTATTGAAACTCCACTATTTTGCACCTAAAGAAACTATTATCTTTTCAAATAAGAGGGGTTTTCAAACCATATTTTGCGGGTTGGGGTGGTTTTGAAGAATTTCGTTAAATGTATTTTATAAGTTAGAATTTTGAGGGAAATGTTTTCAGTTACCTTTTCCCATTTCGAGATGGCGGTCCTATTGTCAGGAAACCAATTGCTAATAATACAACTCCCTTTACATAAATGTCCATCTTGGACACTTTTTCACATACAAAAGTAAAAGAATATATTTTCAGAGAAAAAAGCCCAGATAGATTAGAATATTAAATCAAAGGGCATCCAAAGCTGATTTTTTGTTTTTAAACTTTGCCCATATCGCCAACCTTATTTGTATATTTTGTATCGACATTTTTTTGTAAAATGGAAGCGCACAAAAAAACTTCCATCAATTATTTCATTTCTTGCAAAGTCAAAACTGTTATGAATGTTTAAAGCAAAAAAAAAAAACTTTCAATAATAACTTTAAACAATAACATGGATAAAGCGGTATTAACTTAAACTGTTATTACATATTTAAAATAATATAAATTTTCTATAATTTTTATAAAACACTAAATTAATGATGTTGTACAAATGGGACGATATGATATAATATCTTTAAACTTGGTGATAATAGTCACCAATGTTTTATAGTATCATATATAAACCTATGGCTCCTTCGTGGAATCAAGTCGAAAAATACTTTAATATTTTTCAAAACTTCCCATATTCGTGAGGCACCTATAATATGTATGTGTGCTTAATTAATATATACAGGGATATTATATACAGACAGCTGTATATAATTGTAAGTCGAATTATTTTCATGATGTCAGATCTTTTTTTTGTCCTTTATATTAATACAAAAATAGCTAAACATGTAATTATTGAATTAGAAAAGTAAATTTTTTAACTTTAAATTTAAAAATACACGGAAAATAATTATTTATAGCTTAAACGATATGAACATTTTTGATGGATAATATTATAAGGACTACATTAACGAAATAAATAAGACTCTATGGCTGTTTATCTCTTAGATATGACAATATAAAGAAATCTATCAAAAGTGAATTTTAATATAGGGAAGCAAGAGGGGGAGGGGCGGGGACTTTTCAGAAAATATTCCTTATATAGTCAACTAACATCCATGAAAAACTCAGCTTTTTACTAATTAGTTCCGACATAAACCTTTTATTGACTGGGCTATTAGTTTAGTTTTCTCTTTTTTTTTAGTTTATGCAACTTTATTGTTTACTTGGTCATAAAATACCAAATCAATTTCTAGTTTCAAATAAATTATTGTTATTTGTTATCTGTGGCTTTCCAATCATATTATATGTTTTTAGAACTATCGAGGAAGAGGGTTCGAAAATCACAAACAAGTAGAAATCAATAACAATAATTGTTTTAATGTTTACTCCAAGTATGTCGTAAATGAATTTATTTGTTGGTATTTACCATTAAACTGTTAAATTTACCTAAACTTTGGAAATTACTAAATTTATGTTAAAATGGGTGCACTTCCATAAATCATTTATGTACTGCTTCTTGAATTCTGTTAGGACAACAGAGAATATTTGTACACGCATGTTACTACCAATCATAACAGGAAACGTTTATTTAATTAACTTATTTTTTATACTCGTAATAAAATAAGTAAATCAATAATCGTGAGTTTTAAACATTTATTAGGAGGTCTAGAATTATAAAGAAGTTCTTGGATAACCTATATTTATGTGTGCTTAATTAATATATTTATTCAGGAATGTAATATAATGACAGTTACATGTATATAATTAATTGTACGTCGTATTCTTTTAATCGACAAAAACTAAACAGAACTATAACAAAGTAAGTCAACATCTAGAATGCCTTTTGTGGTACTATTAATATAATATATATTGTTTGTATGCAATGTATATATATATATATATATACATAAATATACATATTTCGTAGAAAATTTATATTTAGCATTTAGCCTGCTTCAAACAACTTATAAATGTAGTAACGTTAGTTAAATAAAGTTGATTTGTTAAAATTCAGGAAATTGCAGAAAATTACAAGAAAAGTGCCAACATTGGGGATTCAAATCGTATCCAAGCAAGTAAATTAATTTTAGTAGTAAAATATTTTAAATATATAGGCTACGATTTAATACTGAAAATCAGTACCATTTAAGGAACACATAAAATCAAATTACTGTATGTCTAAGTTGTGGAGGGATAAATAAGGCAGGCAGGAGACAAGAATTTTGCAGCGTAGGTTGAAACGTCAAAAAGTAATTCCTGTGTCATGTTCAAATAATAAAATGACAAGACTCTGATAACCACGTGCTCTGACATTTATTTGCATAACAGTGGCGGTTCTTGTATAACGTAATTAAAGAAAAGTATACATAAATTTTCTAGTTATACTTAAATAGTACATCAACAAATGTATAGTCGGTATGACGAATATAAACAATAATAACAATTTTTTTTTGAAATTAAACTGAATTGCTATTTCTAAAATACCGAAATTGGAAAATATTTAACACACATACTACTGTTTTGTATACTAGTTTTATGTACGCATAACTCTTAAAATATTTGGTAATTTTATATTAAAGCTTATAAATTATAAATACTGATTTGTTTCGTTTTTCATCTCAGCTTTAAAAAGATTAAGCCAGCAATGTTCGCAATCACAAGTTAAATATGATTATACACATTCTACAAATTTAGTGGCGGATCCAGGATATCATTTTTGGGAGAGGAACTTTCTGAGGGGGGGGGGGGGGTTTGGGGATATTTAGTTTGAAATTATCAAACAAAAAATAATCAATTTAAGAGCATTTTCATGTTAAAATTTTCCTTCAGTATTTTATGTTTTTTAAAAGATTTTTTAAATCTTACTATTCAGATTTTTTTTAAATAGTAAATTTTTTAATTATTTGAACAGAACTACAGATATTTAAAAATTAGACTACTGAAAGAAAAATTGTACAACTTTTACTTCAAAGAAAGAAGCTTGATACTAATTATAAATGAACAGGTGACTTTTTAGCTTAAAATAACAAAATTTTAAGTGAAATTAATATTGAGTGTACTTAGGTCTAACGCTATAGAGACAGTCTTTGGTTTCCTCCTGAGTTTTCGAACCTCTTAATCACTTGGTTGGGTTCAATAGGTAGGCTATATCGTGGTGTATAGATAAGAGAACCATTCCAATCAACCTTTTCTGAACCATGGTAGATTTTGTTCACTACTTAAGGAGGGACTCTGTCATTGTGGAGTCACTCACTTCCAAGATGGACACCATTCAGTTAAGCTGTCTAAGTGTATTAAAAATAGTTTAAACATTTGAGGAATTGTGTAGGAGGAAGGATAGACGATGGGGCATTGCCTCGCCAACCTCATTCCAGCATTTAGCTTTCAATTATTTATTGCTATAATCCCGTGACTTAACGTCATAAAGAGGTGGCTGCTGTTCGATAGCGTAAATAATTTTTTCAGTGTCAAACTTTTCGTCACTTTGAAGTACACAATAACCATTTTGAAATAAACAGTAACAACTAGAACCAGAACAAAGTCGTTACTTCCGACTACTGTGGCCTCTCTGGTCTGCGCTGCGACTGCGAGTGCGCGTCGACAGCACTCCATATAACTTGCTTCGGCGTTGATAGCGCCCGGTTAGAGCGGATTCGCCAGCGTTTATAGCGCTCGTATAACATGAACCACGGGAGTTCCATTTACCCAATAAACCGACGTTAACGTGACGTTGAAAACGCGACGCTAACAGCGCTCGTATAACACGGTCTAAGGAAGCAATAACATTTTCGCACTTGCACTGCTGACTGGCAAGGTACACAGAACTTGAATAGGCGTGTGGATGATGGAGAAAACATCTTTGTCACAAATATTTAGTATTGCTCAGTAAAAAAAAAACATGAATTTCATGTAAGATAAAAGTTGCTTAGTCCTCGGATGCGCAAGTAAAAACGAATATATCAAATAATTAAAAAAAGTTATTACATTGTAATTCTTAAAGCAACACTGCATTATTTTATTATTATAAATTCTCTTTATCTCTACATCTTTGAAAATATTTTTCAGATAACATAATTAATTATGTTTATATTTTCTATTTTGTAAAAAAAAAATAATACACAGATTATCAAATTCAAAAAATTATGCCTACTACAAGGATTGTTGATGCATAATTCCGAGAACCATAGTCTAAGGCTGGTCTACTCGCGCCGCGCCGTCGTCTGGCCGTTTTACCGCAGCGCTTTACCGTATAATATTAGTACAGACTGAGAAAACCAGGACTTGAGTTTAAATATCGGGTTGGTTGTAATTCAATATTTGTGACTTTTAGATGTAATGAGATTGCCCTCAAAAATATATGTACCTAAGATATTTGCCCTCAAATGTATACCTGGCTTCCTATTTTCTTCTTTTTTTTTTTGAGGTTTGGGGGAACGTTCCCCCAGTTCCACCCTTCCCCCCCCCCGTGGATCCGCCACTGTACACATTAAATAACTAACAATCATTTTGTTATATTATTTATTGCGCACCTGTTATGTTTGTTGATATGAAACTTTATCTCCAAGAAAACATCCCAATAATACTAGTAAGATATTATAATTGTATTTTTTATGTGGTTTTTTGTGTGTTGTTATTTACCTTCGTTTTTCCTTATGCTAGTTATTAATGTAGATCAATTAAGAGTAAAGGCATGTACCCAAGCTTGAACCTGACCAACTGTGGTGGAGGTTACACCTGAAGTACGCTTGGATAGTGTCGCGAAAAAATCCGCACAACTGGAATTTAGCGAAAAAAGCGCACAGCCCACCAGGTTGATGTTTGACGAGGGTGAGACAAGGGTTAACCCGGAGGAAACAAAATTTGGCAGGCGATAAATGCGCACAATACCTAGAACCCCCGCCTCGGCAATGAATAAAGGTGATAATTGCAATCACTAAATTAATTAATGTAACTATAAGGTAAATCTAAATATACATCTAAAAAGAGGAAGGAAAACAATATCTTAATTATGTTCACAATGTTAGTTAACATGCAACAAACATTGCACCCAACAGTTAACCAGTGCTACATTTTCGATGAGCTTGTTTTTCAACGTGAATGATGATGTAAGAACTTTGAAACTACAATAGTGTGTATTCAATGTTGTAATTTCATTACAGGTTATGGGAGAGGTAAGTAGGATATAGCCCTATTATGGCTTAATGAGTTATAATATAGGACTGTAAATTAGGCTGAGTACATCACCCTTTATCCATATTTTTAGATTATTTTATTCATGGACTCTTGGTATAATATACATACAAAATGTAGTATTAGTAATAGTTATTGTTGATTGTTGCCATTAGTACTATATTTGTAACTAATATCATCTGATTATTGACCAACACTGAGCATCTTCAATTAGCTGAGCTACGTATTTTAAATTGATAAATATAATTAGATTTTATTTACTAGTGCAAAAAATATTCCTTTTTAAAAACTATCAATTTATTTAAATTTGTTGTTATAAAACCAACTTCTTTACTTCACCATAGTTAGTAATCCGAATTATACAATTGATTTAAGGAAAATTAAGTAGCCTATCCTATTTCTTTGGTCTTTGCATTAATAGGTCTTTGGTCTAGGCACACGAATGTTTATTGCAGTAAGACATGTGGCTATTATTAACCTACTTTATAAATAAACGTAGTGACCCGATAAAAATATTTTGTCTGAGCACATATTAGTCTATACGACTATAATCTATTATGGATTATAAAGTTTTGATCAATATGCCTAGAAAATGTTAATAATATGACAGTTATGACTGTATAACTTCACGCAGATAATGAATCCTTCGTCATTATATTTTTTAATTTAATGTTCAAATTTTAACTTTTCTATTACAATAATTACATGTTTAACTATTTTTTATTAATATGAGACTATTAAAAATTGCTCAAATAAAACTTTTAGGGTATTTTGCAATCTTTAAAATGATATAAGTTTTATAAATGTTAAATGCAGACTTCTGACTTAATCGCGGCCTGACAAGGGAGACGGCACGGGGCGCACGAGTCCTCGCGTGCCGGTTCAGCGTGTTGGCATATCAGCGGTCAATCTGCAGCAAAGGAATATTGTTTGGACTTATTCCACCGGACATTATCGAATGCACACTGGTGATAGTCGTGACCATTTTAATTAGTGTCTGTGTATGTGTTGTGTGTTTTAACTATCGTTTTAATATTTGACGTGCCTGCAGAAGGAATGACAAAAAACTAAGGAAGCTGATGATGAAGTTGCGACTTCGAAACTAGTCATAGACTAACATTGAAGTCACAAAACAGACCTTTGAAGGTAATTTATATTATAATATTGTGACTTGGTGCCATAAATAATGCATATGAAATAGTCATCTCTCTTGAGGGATGACCTAGGTGGGCATTTAATTGATGAGTTGAAATTTGTCATTGTATTTATTAAGGTGATTACCTATTTGTGGGAAACCGATTAAATACAATTTCCTTTGTATCTAACTTAGGCTGTTAAATGTTAAATAAAAATTACTCAACCTCGGAATTGTACAGTTTTATAAAACAAATTAAAATACACTTTGTTCTTGTTATTTTCAAAAGCATGGTATAACTGTAACTTTTAAATTGATTGCTAGAAGCAGAAAGTTAATTAATTAGTTTGACTTCAATATTAGATTGAGTTATTAAAGTCATTATTATTATATTGGAATTAGTTATTTTGATTTAGGAATGTAGCCTACTAAGGAATGCATGCTGTTCGTTCAACATTGTAGATCTTATTATCTCCAAATCGTTTACTCTTACGTATAAAAGCATAGAATATCCTAAGCTACAAATTTGATATTTGATATTTTTCTGTGAAAGTGTCCGTTATTGAGATTTTAACAACAAATATTTTGTGACCTGTAAAGATGCGAAAACATTTAATTGGTGCTCGGATAGATGAATTATTTTGACATTTGGTTTAGAACCGGAATATAAAAATTTTGATTTCCCGGAATTTTTTTGAAGATGGGCCTTTTTTTGACTAAATGTCTTGCGCTATGATTGTTTTAAAAACAACTGTTTTAGAACCACCTTTGTTGGCCAAGTAAAACTCATCTTTATCTGACCATCAAAAAGTACAATGTAAAAGAACATGTAGCGCAGTCTAGCAACACAACCAGTTGAGTTAATTTGAGGTAAATTATGTATTCTGTGTCGTAGTTTTGTATCAGTCCATCTACTACCTGTGAAAGTTTCCCCGACTCGAAGGAATTGTTTTATAACCAATACTTGTTGTTCATATTAAAACCATTTTCAATTAATCCCCGTTTTAAACAAATTTAGTGCCTGATATAACATCAATGCTGGTACGAACCGAAGGAAACAAGAGTGTCAACAATAAAATAGCCTTAAATATTTAATTTTTTTGTGTTGTTTCGGGTGGCGTTTTAAACGCTTATAGCTACCAGAGCCACCTATTCCTAAAGCTGTAAACTAAAAGTTAAAATGAACAAGTGAAATGCTTAGTTGACACTAAAATTGTTTTTGTAGGTGTTGCAAGACTGCACGCCCTCCCACTTTTCTAATTTCATGAGATAACATTCCAGTAGAGAACATAGCTTTTAGGTAAAAGATAACAATTTATT
Source organism: Philaenus spumarius (assembly GCA_018207615.1). NCBI lineage: Eukaryota > Metazoa > Arthropoda > Insecta > Hemiptera > Aphrophoridae > Philaenus > Philaenus spumarius. The sequence goes on from JAGFPH010005624.1 coordinate 45,951, forward strand.
GACGGCTGGAAACAAAACAAAAACCTATATGCTGTAAATAATTTCAATTTATACCGATATCATGACGTTCTCAAGTACTGTATACTCAGACATAAAGTAATACTCAATTACGTTAAACAAATTTGAAGAAGAACAAGCAAATCAAGAACAGCTGTGTTCAGACGACTTCTAATTGTATTTGTATTGTAAGCCAGCACATCAGCTGATTGTTTGAAATTATTATTCAAGTTGATAAATTTAACAAAAGATGTAATTAACATCTGGCATTTAATATTACCCTCATTTTACAATTTCAATAGATACACACTAAGGTTCACGAAGGAAATATTGTTATTTTAATTACATTACTGACATTATTGTGCAGAACTAATGAGTCGTGTACATCTTTTGAAACTTCAAACAGAACGAATCGGCATTTATACCTTCTTAATGAAAACAAGTCAATGTTTGAATTTATTCTTTACATTGTTAAGGTTTCTTCCTTTCATTTATTTATATGGCTTTGATTTTGTTACGGAGTATAACAAACACGACCTCATTTTGCAAGAACAAAACAATCTGATTTATTATTTCCTGTTACAATACACGTATAATCCAGTCAAATTGTGTTTTTTCCAGGAAAAAAATATAGAAGTTTTTTTCTCACTCGTTCTATATGTTTTTTGGGGTGCTGGATCCGAATTTCAACTTTGCTACTTCCCACGGATATGGCTTCACAATGATAATTGCAAAAAACCTAAAACATTTCGACTTTTTAAAAGTTTTTTTGCCAAAAGTCATAAAACTATACACTTTTCGAGGTAGAATATCCTATAAGAAGTTAAATTAAATTAAATTACCTACAAAAAGCACCCCTCAAAAATATTTTTTGGTTGAGCGGTTTAACCGTTAGAGCACGCTGAAAAAAATGCCAAAATTAACTACTTTGTGGAAAACTCAGTTTTTTGTTAGTTTTTCGCTTGTAACTTAAAAACTATGTTTGTAATTACAAAAATGCTTGCATTCTGCTAAAACTAAATTAAATCCACTACAAATTGCACACCTTAATCAGTTAGTTTAGCTGAATCGTGTAGCCACTACAGCGCGTTGAAATTTTATGTCATATTATGCTAACTGCTACGTCAAGAGTCCTTCACCCAAAACTCTTGTAGAGACCTATATTATCACTATTTACTTATTAAAAACTATTTATTTGAGCTGTATCATTATTACTGATTACTAATTAATTAAATTAATATAGATAATTAATTACATAAATATTTTTTCCAAAGTATGTTTGTTTATTCAGACACAAAATACTTATATAAATGTTTCGAAAAAACTTTTATTATAAATTTTCGTATCAATTATCATCATTAATGTAGGTGGTTAAATAAAAAAGTGATGGACATTTTCAGTCTACTGCGTTTAGCGGTTGAAGGTCTGGTTACTCTTCAGAAATATAAAAGAGAAACACGACATTATTAGCAATGATACTATAGAATTAATTAATTGTTTCATTTTTTTTTAGTATGAATGCAGTGAATTCAATATTGCATACCTCTTTAATCTGCAACCACTGCTTGGGCTCTTGGTTCAGGGGTAGGCCAAGACCGACTCTACTACAGGCCGGAGCGCTGAATTCGTGACGTCACAGTCAGAGTGCTACCCGGCTGGTGACTCCCGTAAGAAAAACACGGCGCGCCCTGACATACTCTGCTTTACAACTGGTCTACTGTCGAAACCCTTCGTCCTATTTCGCTGAAAATTTAAACTTAACTAAATAATAAACCACTTAATACTAAAACATGTTTATAAGTAGTGTAGTACTTTTTGATCTATATAAAACAACGTAAGTTTCGAAGTTAAATATATTGCAGTTGGTTTTTATGCTATATCTAGTTTTTATAAAAGTAACAGAAACCAATTATAATATAATAATTAGAGCGTAAACATTATAATTGATCACTCAAATTTATTTTACGGCAAATTTCTTTTACAAATTAAAATCTACGTTTGAAATACATACAATTATATTTTATTAAGCTCAAAAATTACCTTTGGTGATGAAATGGTGATATACTCAGTCTTTATAAGTTAATTAAATGTATCCACTTTCCTTTTTCTTAACAACCTGGAGTCACAAAAGTTTGTTCTAACTTTAGAATAGTTATTGAGCAAAATATTGGACATTTTTGAAAATACTACGTGAACTAGGCCTATGTCGGACAGAGGTTTCTGGCTCTTTTCACAGTTCTCTTCAAGTGTACAGGCGCAAGCTTCTAGACAGAGGTGGGACAGTAACTGATTTTGTGAACCACAAAGAAGAAACTGCTTCTCAAATCTACTACTAATCAATACTTTAAAAACTATTGATTAAATCAATTGAATATTTTAAGTTGCCCCTATTTATAAGATCAATGTAATCATTACTTTTACTTTGGGGCGTTGTCATATATTTTCTTGGCAAAAAAACTGTAGGCAGTCCGCAAATTTTTGGCATTTCTTTTTTATTTTCAAAAAAATGTATCCTCCTATGTAAACCAACGCCATACAATCATTTTCAGTAACATTTTCGTTGGAACTCTGAGCTACTACCTCCTCGAACTCACTGAATTCATTTCCCAGATCAGTGCCCACATATTATTCTTCTGGTGAGATTTCCAAAGGCAGGAATATATCTTTAAAGGAAACTGTTCCTTTCACAGACGACAATAATTTGATCAAGCTTATCGCTTTCAGTGACGTGAGTTGAAATTACCGATGTCCTGGCCTTTACCTTATTATTATTATTATTGAACAAACTAAACAACTTATCGAAAAATATGTGTAATAAAAGTTGCAGTTTGTTTTTACCTCAAAAAACAAAAAAATGTTTACGCTGTGTGACTTTTCGTGTCCCGCTATCACAATACTTGAATACTTTTAATTAATACAAATTCTAATATTTACTTAAGTAAAAGATTTTTACATCGCTGTATTCCGTATTTCATGCAGAAATCAAATATATAAGTTTCATTATAAATAAATTACTGTAAAAAGGTCCAGGAACGTGTAAATGAAAGCGCGCTCCACTTACTATGGCTGAGTTCAACCCAGACTGTGACGTAGCGGCTAGGGGAAGGGGGAAGCATTCCGGCCTGTAGGTAGGCTCTTTATCTAAAAAATTAAAGGAAAAATAATAGTGTTAGGAAAGCTCCATGACAATGTAACTCAATTAATAGGTACGGTACTAGAGATATAGAGATTTCAAATATATGCAGCAATGAAAATTACCTTGTTCTTTCGAAATGTGTTGGGTTTGAGGAGTGTCGTCCGCTTCGTCCAAACCCTGATTATCAACAGTGACATATTTTCCCTTATTGCCGCAATTTCCTTCACAGTTTTGGAAAATCCGGAAGCAATATAGGGGGCTTTCTTACGTCCACAATGTCCTTTGAAGTCTATTTTATATTTGCATGAAATGAGCTGCAGCAGTTTGTCAAGTGCAGGTGGTTCGAGGGAGGTGATGTGCTGAAGACCATAACTGTTCTTCATCCACCCTAACTGTGCAGGATCTTTTACGAATCCCAGCCACGCCTGAACTTGGAGGTAGATCCTCAGTGAGTGCTGTCGTGCTGCAGCATCTGTTGAGGCGAGAATGGCGATGTTAATTATACCTTGACTGTAGATGTTATGTTAGCTTCCATAGTCTATGGAGCTCATTTGTTTGCTGTAGCTATAGAGAGCAAGGAACATTTTTTCCTCCACTCACAAGTGCCTCTAGATCAGCCTGAGGGTCTTTAAATATATTGATGGGAGGTCCAAGGTCTGGGTTCTTATTCAACGTTTTCACACATTTTATTTTGCCCCGGTTATATAGAGCTGACGTCATATCATAACCGCTCATGGCGTGTAAAAAAAGAATACGGGCAGCTGTGAATGATTCGATCACACTTGGCAGGTGTTAAAAGGTTTTGCATGTATTTCCTTTTCTTGGCTTCAGAAAGTATACATTGGAAGGAGTACAGAGCCAACAATCTATTATCTCCAAGAAGCCCTGTACTGAGGATATGAGTTTTGGAGTTTCTGGGAAAAGCGGGTGCTGCCCAGTGGGTATTGTTTTTTTTTTTTTTTTGTATTTGTCATATAAAATGTTTGATTGAAAGGATGACAACCTTATTAAACAACGTAATAATAAAACATTTGACGTCAATACACAGAAGAAGAAATACGTTTCCGTAGAATATGGATCGTCGTTAAATGGCACCGTACTTAATGAAATGTCAAAAAACAACATTGTAACGGCGTTTAAAACTTCCAATAAACTTGAACGTTTAATCAACAAAACCCATAACAACGGTGAACTTGACTTAACAAAAAATACGGGAATATACCAACTCTCTTGTAAAGATTGTCCGTGTTATTATATAGGGCAGACAGGCCGTCTTTTCATGAAAAGGTATAAAGAGCATTTACCCAAAAACAGAAAAGTTGTGAACCCCCCAAAATCTAATTTCGCAGAACACATAATTGATGAACTCCACAGTTATAGCCTAATAACTTGATACGGTTATGAACATATTACATATTTGTAAAAAAATGCCGATACATGGACTCTTGGGAAGAATTCGCGATTTACAGAGCCTCAAAAACTGATAAACAAAACTTCCTTGTTAAACGATAAAACATCCTTTCTATCAAACATTTTTTTATATGACACCCTAATTAATATGACAGATACAAAAAAAAACAAAAAACAATACATTCGACAGCCGCAATGATTGGACCTACTGCACAGAACATTACAACGCTTCAGTAGTTATCTTACCTCCGCCTAGACAGCATGTCGAATTTTTTAATAATTGTTTGTGCATTATGTGTTTCGTGTACTCGTTTGTGTTTCTTATGACGAACTCAACATTGAGTGACATGGTGTTTTAATTTAGTTTTATATATGCGTAATATTTATGTGACCAGATGATGGTATAAACCAAAACTGCAGTCGTCACAATAAAAAAAATAAAAATAACAAGGATTGATAGACGTTGATCAGGTAAATTTATACCTAACTTATATAGTTATTTATTAATCAATCCGGGAGATATATAACACAATGAAAAAAAAAAAATATAAACATTAAAACAAAACAAAATAAAACATATACATGAATAACTAAAGTAAATACAGATTCATACATTATATCTCCCTTAGTAGCCTAAGCATTATGTTTGTACCACCTGTGTTATCAGCTTCCACCTATACTTCCAGGCTGCCTGACAATATCTTGCTAACCTTTCCCAATCCCGACCACTTAAATATTGGTAAAATTCCTCTCGGGACAGCTCAAGTTTAGTTGGTAGCACTGATTGCAAATGGTGAACATCGTGTTGTGTAACCTCTGTAATTTATTACTTTTGTTATTATATAGGCCTACTACTATTAAATATTGTTAGTAATTCTTAGTTGTTTTATAAAATTTGTACATAATTTGTTTGATTTATGTTTTATTCAATTTTGAATATAAAAATGCAGAATAATTCTTAAATATATAACAATGCTTAACGGAGTGAGTTTTATTTTATTAGTTTCACAAATATTAAGTTATTTTTATCCAGGAAGTATGTTTTAACTAAATCTAAAATAGCAAATTTAGTTTACCACAGTAGTAAAAGCAAATCTGATACTTGGATATCAAAGAAAAAGCAATTTTTATCTTGTACTCGGGAGGTACATTTTTATTTCTGTAATATAGGATGCACTCACAGAGAGATCAGTTAGTCTTCTTTAAATCGATAGTTATCTTGCAAATTAACACCCCAGGTTATCTCTTAAGGTTAGAAATCAGAGAAAGAAATATCAAATTAAAATCTTCCAAAGAATTTTAAACTGGTGGCTGAATATATTAAAAGGGTAATCTTAAGAACTAGCAAAGATATGTTAAATGAGTCAAAAGGAGTTAATATAAAATGCAATGAGTATGCCATTCAACTGGTAATAAGACTTACCAAATTAATAATTTACAATAGAGACCGAAGACATCTGGATAAGTCAATCTGAAAAAAAACTATTCCTAGAAAATTAAAAAACTTTTTGGATATCATCGAATACTGTTTAGTTGGTGAAATGACGAAGCAGCAATGTTTCGTGGATTAAAATGTTTTATAGAAATATAATTACTATCGGTAAGGTTTTTTTTTTAAATACGTGATAACAAAACAAAGGATTATTACCAAATTACGTCGTAAAATGTGTTCTTCAATTAATACACTAGCAGATTTCACTTTAAGAACTATTGTTTTTAATATCTGATTCTACTTACCCGTTGTGTAATATTGATTTAGTTTGTATTGTACATTTTTTTTTGCTGTTAAAATTGTCAGAGGGAAATATATAAATCCACTAGCTGGCCCGATCCGGCTTTGCACGGATACACAAATGAAAGTTAAATGTATATTACAAAAAAATATATATCTTCTATATATATAAAATTCAATGTATGTCCGTCTGTTTGTATGTCCTTTATGCGTTACCAAACCGTCCATCCGATTGCTTTGAAATTTTGCATAGTTACACAGGTTAACCCAGGGAAGGTTTTAGGCCATTTACCAAGGTCCTAGGACATTAGGGCTACGCCCCAGTGGCCCTCAAAGTTTCAATGTTAATCTTATGGAAGGTCAATCTTAAGGAAGAAGAAGAAAGATTTTTATCAGGGGCACAAAAAACAGCTGTTCGTATGAAAAGCTTAAAACAGCTAATTTTGATCAACAGCTGATTTTGATCAACAAATGATTTGGATCAAAAACTGAATATAATTTTAGGTTAGGTAAATCAAGCAATAGCAATAGCAAAGCATTGGCGGGTCCACTAGTACATAAATATATTATACTATGTATTTCTTATGGGGATTTTTAGAAACTTTGAGCACCCCCAAACGGCCTAAAATTTCGAATTTTTTTTAAACCTTTTTTAGCGAGCACCAAGGGTTCTAGAAGAAGCTACACACCAAATTTAATTGCAATCCGTTCTGTAGTTTTTGAGATTTCGTGATGAGTCAGTGAGTGAGTGGTATTTGGATTATATATACAGTATATATATTTATACGCAACAGTACAAAATAATAATTTAGAAAAAAAAAATCTTTTGTAAGTTGGTAGAAATTGTTAAAATGTATACCATATTTTTTTTTGTGAAGCAGAGTATAATATTGAAGCATTCTATTTATCACAGACATATTTTTCAAATGTTTCTGAAGGTTACAGAAAGAAACAGAAGGAACTATACTTTTCTATACATTCTTTTCTATGTTTATTTTAACTGGAATTCTTACAATCTTCCTTTTTGTTTATTTTAACTTTCTGCTTTGTTTTTTTCTCAGTAAGGTCCAAACCTTTGATCTGAGATTGAATCTATTCAATCAATAAATGTACTTCAATGTTATACAAGCGAAAATGGTTATATTTTAAATGAAGTACGTGTGTTAGTATTTCGTTACTATTAAGCAATGGTATAAAGTAAAATTTCTAATTATTCTATAAAAGCACTTTAGAAAACTTGAAGCTTGATAAAAACTTGCAAGCCACCATTGTAATTATAATATCACAATACATTAGGAAATGACGATTTCATCCACTTGAATTGTAATTATTTCATATGCATATATTATATTATTAAACTTGGGGCTAAACGTAATTGCATTGTTGGAAATTCAACTGATGAGGTGGCTAGAAAATTGTTTCCGTAAGTGTGAGTTAATAAACAGTAAAATTATTTGGTTTACGATTGAGTTTGTTCTAGCTAAGATGATACAACCCTCAACCCTTATACACGCCTTAGCACTTATTCTGTTCTAGTTTTGACGCTCAACTAAATTAGTTATTAACTAAACAAATTAATAAAATACTTTAAAAAGATGTTTATGTTTATTCAGATTGTTTGGTGTATTTTTCTTGCTTACAACTATCTCATCCAAAACTTGGGTAAACTTTTGTTTATAAAAGTAATCAGCAGATGTTCTCGTTCTTTTGAAACCATTTAAGTTTTAAAAGTTTTATCACTACAAAACTAGTTCAATTATAGATTTGAGACTTTCATAGTAAACTTATTTTTAAAAATTCAACTAAAAAACAATTCGATCTCTCAAATCGAATTTATAGGATTCATAAGCAACCTAAAGTTAGTAGTTTAATTCGAATTAATTAGTATGTAGGCCTTTTGGATAAGTTTGTCACCTACTATATACAAAACAGTTTCAACCTATGCTGCGAAATCTCTTGCCTACTTGTTCGTCCTATTTACTCAAACTGTACAACGAATTAGTCGAACAAATTTTGGGTAAATTTTGAATATTCAATTGCTATAGTTATTTACTTAACAATAGAAAATAATTTCTGTTTATTAAAAACAAATAATTCACATTATGCCAACAATACGATTTAAAATCAGATTCACGTTCATCATACGATATATTTTAAGTAAACGGATCAATAGTTTTGTCCACAACAAATTTTTTATTTATAAAATTAGGCACATTTTAGTTGATTAATAAATTACCCAAAGGTCCTATAAATCACCTTTTCAGCCAAGGCTTAAGTTAGAGAGAATTTACTTTTATTTACCTTAAATTAAGTCATATGTATGTTAACTTTTGCCTATTACACATACAATGAGTTTACATTATAATAATATACCCTGAAAACAATACAAGGCCGTTAAACCTAGTACTGCGGATAAAATAGGCCTACCACTTCCTGGGCGACCGATCATCGCTCAGTATTTTTTTTTAATAGTATTGTTTTAGGAAATGTATGTAAATACGAATCGCATAAATATGAATATTTTGAATCTTACGTACATATTTAAACTGCTTATTTAAATTTAAAACAAAACATGAGTGTTATTGATTCTAACATTTTATTAGAATTTTTTTGCAGATATAAAACCTAGCGCAATCGAATCCTGACGTCCAAAAACCTCTATAGGTACATGTAGGTTATGTAACCTATCCAACTTATAGGCCATATTTGATATTGTTTATGCATTTTATAAATAACAAATAATTATTAAAATCATTAGATAATTTATATTACCTTTATAGAAATGCAATTAATGCAAAAACTCGGGGAAAGGGTTCCAGGACGGTTAATAACAGCACAAACATAATGTTTTAGTTACGTTTGGTGTTTGAATAAAGAAATAAGTTAAAAATTGTACCACTTGATAGATTGTTAATAATTTATGTTTGTTAAATTCTTATCTTATTAAACGAACAATTCTTGTATATTTTCTATTCGTCTAAACTTAGTGACTTAAAAGGTCAGAGTTTACATTGTATGCTCATTTTTCCGAGTTTATGAGCATTTTTGCAGACATAAGACATAGCGCATTCGATTCCTGACGTCAAAAACCCCTGTATGCAAATTTTCATCAAAATCGTTAGAGCCGTTAGTGAAATACTCGAAACAAATATACAAGAATTGCTGGGTTAATAAGATAAGATGTACAATGATATGAGCTGTTCGAAGCCAGGTTTTAAATACAATTTTTAGTTACTCGACATATATGATCCAGTAAAATAAGACAAAAAAGAAAATTCCTCAAAAAATCTAACCTCGCTGGGGTTTTATTTGGACCTGATAAATAATGTGCAAAAAGCCTCCATCGAAATCATACCACCTTCTTGATTTTTTCAAGGTAAAAGTTCACGAAAGTTGAAAAATGTCTATCGGTTAAGCAGGATTTTAGGATATTAGCCTATACAAATTCTAGACTGAACGATTCCACACAAAAATGTAAATCTTTGTAAAATTTTTTTCTCGTTACTATATTGTATCACAAACTTCTCTCTCTTCGGTATTATAAATGTGAATTGTTATTTACAGGTAAGTAAAACTTTGTCTGATTCTCTTCTCACAAATAATAGAAAAATAATATCCCCATTGTATCGTTCTTTTTTTACCAAATTTTTTTTGGAAATTCATGGAATTGTGTATGAATAAAATAATTTAGTCTAATATGTTCTTGTAATATTACCTGTATACACAAATGATAGTAAATTTCAGAACAAACAATTTTACAAATATAAACTACTAACTGAATAACCGTGTTTCGCTGCAGGGAATTTGTTTTTTACATCATTAAATTACATAATTGTAATATTTTGTCTAATTTTTTTTCATCTATTATTTCACGAAAGTGAATTATAACATGTATTTCCAATTATTTTGAGATTTATTGTTCACTAGCTGCCTGTCAATCGTCTTCGTCACGGTATGTGTGCTGAAAAATTAAATCAATTAAAAAATAAAAATTCAGACTGAAGAGCATCTTCTTTTTCAAGAAGCTAAACTTCATTCTGGTAAATCACATTCTTAGCTAGATGTTTGCAGATCACCCAGATACGTCCTTAATATGCGAATGCATAGACCGTGGTAGTTTTTATCAGCTTACATCTAAAATACTTTCTTAAAAAATGATTACGTACCAAATTTCAGCTTTCTAGTTTTAAGGAAAGGATAGCAATTAATATTTATTGTTTTTAGGGGACGTTATTTTATTTTCACCCCATTAGCAGCACGTGACAAAATGTAAAACTGATTTATTTTTTGTATGTATCTTGTAAGAAATAAATGTACACAATTTCAGCTTTCCAGCTTTAAGGAAGGTACAACAAACAATATTTATTGTTTTAGAGGTTGTTTCAACCCTTAAAGGCCAAATATTTTAAAATCCTTTCTTAGTGCGACTCTAATGCCTATGAGCAATATGCGTACCAAATTTCACGTTCCTAGACGATATTCAAAATTCATATTTATAGTTTTAGGGGTTGTTACTACATTTTCGCCTCTTAGCAGAAAGTGACCAAATGTAAAAATGATTTACTTTTTAAAATTATGTATCGTGTAAGAAATAAATGTAAAACTTTTTAGCTTTCTAGCTTTAAGGAAAGTATAACAACAATTCTTATTGTTTTAGGGGTTGTACTAACCCTTAAAAGTTAAATATTTTAAAATCCTTTCTTAGTACGCCTCTAGCGTTTATGATAAATACGTGCGCCAAATGTTACGTTCCTAAGCGGTAGGGTTTTTGAGATAGATAACAAACAATATTTATTGTTTTAGGAGTTGTTCTACCCTTAAAGGTTTTAAATATTTGGCCACACACAAACTGCCCAACTTTGTTTGGGTCATTTCTAATATACAAACTGACCAACCAGGTACAGGTATAAAAACAAGGGACAAGCCGGGGTGTTAGCGGTATACAAACTCACCAACTTTTCTACCTGACACAGGTACGGGATATTTTCCTCCGAATTCCCTCATACCAATAAATAGTTTATATTAGATAATAACTAGTAGACCCGAACCGAAAGTAAATGTTTTTAAATTAACTAGTTCTTGGGTAAAGGGGAAACGCTGGTTGTACATTTTTCGTCTTACTTAGTCGAGTTTTTATTCCTTCATTTCAAAATACAAATAACTTAAAAGATAATAAAAAATGCGTGATAAAATATATCCCCTCCCAACATCATCTACACAATTTCTGGTACAAAGTTTCATTATAGTGAGAAACATCTAAAAAAAATGTCAGAGCGAGAGACTTGGACAACCAACGTGTGTAGCAAATTTGGACCAAATCTGACTTAAAATGCCTAGTTCAAGCCTAGTTCAAACTCGCAAAGGAGCTCGTGAGTGGCTTAGGAGCACGACACACATTCTACTAATGCATTTCGTACACACAGGCCAAATATTCAGCGCCTTCGTGAGTAGAGCAATTTCCCAAATAGTTGGTTGAAACATATAAACTTAATTTTGGAAATTCGCTCAATTCACGTCAGCGGACAGCTGCGTTGACGAATTATTTGTCTTTTACTTTCTCACTACACTAAAGAGTATATAGTACTCACTATATAGTATAGAGAAATTATAGTGATCGTAAAACAAAATCGATGTTGAGATTTTTGTGGAAATATCCGTTTTGGGATACCCTGAGTACAAAAAAGTGTTTTTTACAAAATGTCTGTCTATACGTCTGTATGTATACAAAGCTAGAGAGAAAACTATTACATTGATTTCGAACAAATGTGCACCAAACCTGTCAATTAGACCTGTATGGATGCACGAAAATATTTTTTGAAAAACAACCACCAAAATATCAGTAATTATTTTTTTATAAAAAAACTGCTCTAAAGATTTTGATAAAATTTGGCTTATTTGTAGCCCTTAATGTATCCTACAGAATGCAAAAATAACGCATCTTTCAAAAAATTCTCGTTTAGCTAATAATAATAATATTTATTTGATACTCTTCTAACACAGGCTTAAAATTGGCGTGCGAAGCACGCAATGATCTGTGTATTGAAAACTCTTCCAATACGGGGGTTGGCGTGCGAAGCACGCAATGCATTGTGTATTGAAAAACTTCCAATACAGGGGGTTGGCGTGCAATGAACTGTGCGTCGGCCGGTTCTCATATTGTTTAGTGTCAATTTTAAGCCTATGTGCTATGGACGCACATGTGCGTCCGCTCAAAAAATATTGGTGATTATTACGTAGAAAGGTTCAAAAATAAAAATAAAGTAATTTCTACTCATTTATTCTACAAATATGCAAAATAAAAGGTCAGCTCATAGCATAGGAAATACGAAATTTGCGTAGCAGTGAACGTGTTAAGGGTGAGGTAAACATCCACTAGTTCGTTTGAAGGATGAGTCACATTAGGAAGCGGTGTGAGAAAATGTTTTTTTTCCACTTACGCCCTTTCCATACACCCCCTTCCCATCGCGCCATGGCAAGGCCGAGTGCCACGGTGCACTCCGGTATCTGTACATGCAGCTGAAATATTATCAGGTTCTCTTTTCACCGTAGCGTTAAAGTTCCAAACCTTTTTACTGTCGGGCTGTTATTTTTTCAAATCATTTACTAAGTGTAATTATTTTATAACGTAACCGTGGCAAATGACCAAGACGAAATATAATCCGTTGTCGTATGAATGCTTGAATTTATTCACTGCTCGTAAAACTGGTTTTAGTGTGAAAACGTGTCCCGAGTCGGCATCAGAGTCCGAATTATCAAATCCGGTCGTTGGGATTAAAACGCGACTTGAAAATAGCTAGAAACGATCGATTCATAAACAATTCTATAGTTCTCTGTGTAATTTGTGAGAGTTGTTTTGACATAAACAAAATATTATTTTGATGAAAAGTTTGCTTATTTATTTCTTAAACAATATTGGTCATTAATCAACATAGGTATTTTTAGTGCACAGAAGTTATTACTGTATTCTAAATTACAATCCCTGACAACGAACCATGTCTCTAAAATAACAAACAATTAAAGTAGGCGTCTTCTTGACTATACGAGTATTAACAAATGGACAGTTAAAATACTGCAGTCTTCACCTATTTGAAATATCCACGTATTTAACCCAACCTAACCTAACCTATTAGATAAGCACGTAACGGTTCCTATTAGATAAGAATAACAGATAAATAAATACACGAATATACTGGCTGTTTCAACTTGGTTCATAAATTATCTGTATTATTTTGTATGTCTAAACAATGTATGCAAACGAAGTGGGTCTACTAGTTATTATCTAATATAAACTATTTATTGGTATGAGGGAATTCGGAGGGAAATATCCCGTACCTGAGTAGAAAAGTTGGTGAGTTTATATGTCGCTGACGGTATCTTCC
>JAGFPH010005624.1:66538-81829 GCA_018207615.1 Philaenus spumarius
TTAAGCTAAACGTACCGATATTGGATATAGTAGGCAGTAAGTAAATATTTACTATTTACGAAACCGACCTTGACAAAAGATCTCCAAGCGGAGAAGAACAGCTACGTCATCAGAAAACATTACTCGCTTTGTTACGTCTGACGTTATTCTATATATTAGTAAGGCTTCTTTCTTTTGTTAAAATAATTTACGCAGTTGTATTTATATGGTTTTGTATTTTCTTGGAATTTTAATAATAACTTTATTTGAAAATACCAGTAATGGTTGAAAAATGTCCAGTTATTTATTTAACATGAAAGTTATTTATGAGTATTGCAATGAGTAAATAGTATTTGTGCAGGTATTGTATTACAGTATTAATGTAACTTATGCACCAAGCTCAATTCCTCAACAAGGATTAATTCAGTTTCCTCTGTCTACCTATATATGAAATGAAGTCGGTTAAAAATTCAAGTTTATTCCTGGTCTGGAACAGCATAGTTATTTTGATACGCCATTAAGTTCTATAATAATTTGACCAATATATCTATAGGCTATACATAAAAGCGAAATACCACTCACTCACTCACTCATCACGATTTCTCAAAAACTAACGAACGGATTGAAATGAAATTTGGTATGTAGCTTCTTCTAGAGCCATAGGTGCTCATTAAGAAAGGGTTTGAAAAAATTCGAAATTTTAGGGGGGTTTGGGGGGACCAAAGTTATTAAATCACGATTTCTTCAAAACTACCGAAAGGATTGGAATGAAATTTGGTATGTAGCTTCCTCTAGGGCCATAAGTGTTCACTAAAAACGGGTTTTAAAAAATTGGAAATTTTAGGGGGGTTTGGGGGGTAAAAACGACTAAATCACGATTTCTCCAAAATTACTGAACGATTTTAATGAAATTTGGTATGTAAATTCCTCTAGGGCCATAGGTGCTCACCAAGAAAGGGTTAAAAAAAATTCAAAATGTTAGGGGGGGGGTCAAATTTACTAAATCACGATCATTTGTCGCATTTATTTCACCAAAATAACAAAATAATTATGCAATAGCGAAGCATTGCCGGGTCAGCTAATTGAACTTATAATTTCATAAAGTCACTTAAGTTAGTTTGTTCAAATTTAAGGTTAAGGCAGATAAGAAACCTAAAAATTAGTTCCTACTAGTTTTATGCAGTTCTGTCCACTATTATGAAAGCGTACATTTCCTTATCTTAATGCACCACTGCAATAGTAAAATAATTATTATTTTATTTTAATTTTTTTCCGCTTACACACTTCCTCAGCAAGGGATATTTAATTAAATTACAAGTAAAATAATATTTTAAATATGGGTGAAAGTATGTAGTTTCCCTCGTGCACTATTCTATAAATTTCTTTAAATACTTTTTTCCTATAAACGAAAGGAGTATCTAACTACTTTGGTGTATGAATACAGTGTTTATGTTTTTTAAAATTTGATTTAACATAAATTATATAATAATAATAAACTAGTATGCAAATTAATGCTTCTAGAGCGCAGGGTTATCAATGTCTCGTCATTTTATTACTTTATCATGACACAGAAATTACTTTTTGACGTTACACTGCGAAATCTCTCGTTTCTTTCTACCTGTCCGTCACATACTCGTGTTATACCATTATAATGTTTGTATTAATCTAAAACTTTAATTACGTAACAATGATTTTGATACTTGTTAAGATTAGAGGGTAGGTTTAAGAAATAAATATAGAAATAAATAATATAATTAAAATAAAGTTTAGAATAGTTTAGAATGTACTAGCCCAAGACGAAGACACAGAAAGTGGAACAACGTTGTGTAATAATGCAAAATAGCTTACTCGAACAAGGCACACTTACAAAGACACACTTGGGCAATCTAACAAACTATAAAAGGGACATACTGACCTAGATCTAGTTGTGTGGGACAGAGTTATTTTTTCTGTGAGGTGGAGAAAACGCTGATGGTCGGGAAGCGATAATTTTGTCTGACGGTCTGAGAGAGGGTGCTACAAGAATTCCAGTTGGAGAGCTTTGGTGAATAGGTAGGAGAACAGATTGTCAGATATCCATCATAAAAGTGTTTATGTTTCTTTTTGTTAAATTAAAGTAGAAGGTCATTCGAGTCATGAACATAGCTATTTCTTTGGGTGTTTCGTCTTGGGGTAGCATTGCCAAATTGATTTAGTTAGAATAATACAAATAAGTTGATTAGTATTAAAAGAATGAGTTACTCCTCATAGTGTTTTGATTATCGATTGCAAATAGAGTTGAGCATAATAGAAACTAGTTGTTCAATGTAGTTTTGTTTGTAAAATTGTAAGGAGACCTCTGAACCACTCGATAATAAAATATAATAATTGTAAACATACAGATTGGTTGATTTCTATGATTATAATTCCTGAACCTTCATTTTGAACTCTAGGCAGTGGGGCTTGTAATTTCCACCCCTAGCAGACTTCCAATTATTTTATGCTCCAATCCTTACATATAAGCCAAAATTACGGGACATCTTGTCTGGAGATAGAGGTAAGTTTGAGAAAGAGCACAATCTTGGGAAACTGTCATTATCCATTTGAAGCAAGACAGACCTCCAGTTCAAAATTATTTGTTTAAACACTAGACGCACTCTGCCAGTCTCAAGTCTTACATAAGAACCAGGTGTATTTCGAGGGAATTGAACAATCGTTTTAGGAATCCTCGTGAAAAAACCACCTACATAGCCTGTGAGTACGGAAAAATACTACATAATATAGTTTCAAAAAATTTCAGAAAATTAAACATTACTACAGCTTTTCGAACCAACAACAACATTCAAAAACTTCTCAGTCAAAAACCAAAAAATATTCAAAATATAAAACTGGGATTTACAAACTAATTTGCGATAGATGTGATTCGTTCTGTATAGGGCAAACAGGAAGAGCGTTCCATCAGAGGTTCAAAGAACATCTTCCCAAAAAGAACATATATGGCAATAAGTCGAATTATGCACGCCACCTGATAGACGAAAACCATGGCTATACTGACTTTGAAACCAATTTGATACCATGAAATACACGCAAAAAAGGAAAAATTATAGATGCTATCGAGGAGTATGAAATATACAAAGCTTTTAAAAACAGTGAAAACCAAGTCATGAACGACCATCTGCAATTCTCCTCGAATACTTTGTACGACACGGCTGTCAGCATACAAGATAAACGGGCTTGCTAACAAACGTCACCGCATGGTTACTTAACCTTGTTACGACAGAGTTGTCCTTGGGCCAAAATAAGGGATGCATCCCACGCGCAAAAAGTGTTTAATATGTACTCAGTGTTTGTGTTTATGTGTCTTTTATGTAATGTTTGACGACCTCGCAAGAGTGATATGTGCCTGATGATGGAGCAAATCTCCAAAACGCGTCATACAAAAACGAGAAGAAAGTCACGTGGCGGAAATAAAGTAAGTAACTAAGCTTAATTTTTAGGAATGTCAGCTGCACTCTTTTTAGCATATTTACATTGGTGGCGCCAATGTTTAGCTGCAGTATAAATATTAGTTACCAGTGAGTTAAGTTGTTTACAGATGGCCTTCCATTAGTCTTACCTGTCCCTTAAATACTTGATTATTTAGTTTAGGAAGTGCAGCGAGCCATATTAAAGAAATCGTGTTAATTGCTGCTTTTTTGAATTTTCTGGAGGAGGAAAAATGTATGCCCAGAAATGTATGTTTTTAATTGATTCATCATTATAAAAAGCTGTTTAACTTTTCTAGAGGTTCCCTCTTAGGCACGTGTATGATTTAGGATTAACGTCTAGACCATTAGTTGCAACATGTTATTTCAGTGCAGACAGTTCACGTCTCAGGAATGAGACAATATCACCTGTTGCATAAAGACACATTAATATTTCTCTTTTTAGGTAATACTAATTCCTGATAAGCTACGAGATTGACAGAAGCTTACTATGTGTTACAGAAATAAAATAAACAAAGTCGAGCTGTGAACCTCTCCTTGCAAAACTCCAGATGTTACTCTAAAGCGATTGGATAATGTTCCTTCTTAGTTAATTGAGACAGTAACAGTTTTATAGAGGTTTTGTATAATTCATCGATGGTATACCATCGAAATCCAATTTTTCTGTATTGTGAGGAACATAATCAAATGTTTACCGCAAGTCTGTAAATATAACATATACTTTACTATACGATGACAAATGTTGTAAGGTATAGTTATTCTGTTGTTGTTTAGTAAGAATAACAATAATTCAAAACATTATTTGACTCACGTACTAACTCAAAGTCATTTATATAATATTTAGTCATCAATGAATTCACCCACACATGATTAAATACACTACTGCCACGCTTACTTATAAATGTAAGACTTTATGCAATCAGATACAGATCTACCGTTACATACATAATACCATTGCCTCGTATCATTAGTACCACCTAAGAACCACGATCAACAAGTACTAAATCCAAGGAGTTTCTTTGTCCTGTAACAGTCGAATGTATTAATATTCAATCATCGTGACTATTTAAATTTCCTATTCTTGCATTACAATCTCCTCTTATAACATGTCTAAAATCAGTGAATTGAACAATAATTAAATCACTTAAACCTGAAAGCAGATCCAATATGGATCCGTTGTTCAAACTTGTTTTTCCAACAATTAGTTTTAGTTACTTTATTATACATGGTAAAGAAATCCAAGATTCTGTAAGAGAAGTTAAATAAATTTCATTAGTTATTGATTTCTCAGTTCACAAACTTAAACAAACATTTTACGCGAAGATTTGTACTGAAGGGGTACTTGTACTTTATCACGATTGGTAAAAACTGAAAAGGTAGAAATTTCAAGCGCTGTCCAAGTTTACCACAAAAATACAATTTTCATTTACATATATACATTTTCGAAACACATAAAGTTGTTAGAACCATTAATATGCAAAAGCCCAGTTCGATAAATTCAGAAGCACGTGTAGTAGTTCATTTTTATATTTTTTGTTTGGTTGGGGAATAAAAAAACAATGGCTCCTATTTTATTTACATATTTAATTTTCCTCTTTTTGTTTCTAGCATTGGTATCAGATTTTTCTTTAGTGTCAGTCTGTACATCAGTTACTACGTAATATTTTTCTAATATTTTAGTTTCTTGAATATTATAGGTTTTAAAGTTATTATTCTATGAGATCTTCCTCACAGGTTACAATTTCTGGTTTAGATTTTTTTGTACCAAAATATTTCCATTTTAAAACAAAAACAGTTTTGTTAGTGTTTCTTGGAATTCGCGATTTATAAAACAACTATATCAGCTCGGGAATCTTATTTGGTTCATTTGGCAAGAAATCCAATACAACATCACCAAACAGAATAATTTGCTTAGATTTTACCAGATCCAGAAAACTGATTATCTTCATGTTGCATAAACTTAGGAATTATAGGAGGAATTGATTTAGGATTTTTATTTCTCAATCGGAAGCTGTAACTAATTTCATTTCTATTAATATGAAAATTCTGAAACTTACTATCTGTTCGAAAATAGCTTCTACATTTTATATTTTGCAAGATAGGAACATTCGAAATGTTTCCTAAATTATATAGTAGATTTTGGTGAAGCTGAGTAAGTTGTCATTCCATTACTCGAATTTCAGATTGCAATGTACTAAAATTCTTTTGTACGAGATTACTGTTAACTTCTTAACTTTCCCAGGAGGTATGGTTTTCGAGATACTGTGATGAGTGAGTCAGTCAGTGGTATTTCAGCTTTATATATATAGATTACTGTTCATTTCTTAAAATTTTTTTTAAATGTTTTTAGAGGTTATGTTTTTGGAAACGTTTTTTATTTCCTCTTCTAATCCTCTTCTCCAAATCTAAAGGTAATATTATTGTAAATGTAAATTTAAAATACTTTTTGTCAATATGTGACCAAGTCTAATTTTATAATACAAATTATTGTGTAGTTAGTAATAAAGTGTATATTTTTAACTTTAATAAGGTGTTTATTTTTTTATGTTTAAAATTAAACCATAGAAGGAAAATCACCTGTTGTGCAAATAGCCATCATAACAAATGGTTTCAAAGTCATGTCATTTTATTACTTTAACATAACACAAAAAATACTTTTAGACTTAGCCTAAGCTAAGAAATCGTTTGCCTCCTTTGTCCTAGATTTGCACAAACTATGTATAGCATTATTTCATTATTGCTATTGATTATTTCCATTATTATGTCTTGTTATATTTAAAATAGTTCTTAAAATAAATAATTTACATTCTGTCTTGTTAAAATAAGTTTGCAATTCCTAATTTTGGTCCACCCCATGCAATTTTCTATACATCTTTTCTAGTTCTAACCTTCTTCGATTCAATTAATGTTACCACAATAGAACTTTTCCCTAATATAGTTCAAGTTATTTGGTAAAGGAGCTTCAAGGAAATAAGTGTTTTGTTGATGTTATTTAGTTATTATAAACAGGATAGTTCAATATGTAAGTGTTATGTGACACAATAAGTAATATATTTATTGAAAACTTAGATATTTATATTTATTGCTTACAGTTGCATTGTTTATTGGTATATAATTATATTCATTTTAACTAGTGATTTGATTCTTACAGACTATGCTTACTTAGAATAACATATATAATTGATCTATCTTGTATTTAATAATGTAATGACATTGGTACAAAGCCGCCTGTATTTAACTCACAGAATTAGTTTACTCACTTTACTTGATCCCAAAAAGTAAATAAAACATAATCAACCTTGCACGTTTAGTAAACTCCAATTTCCAGGTAAATTTATGATGCCAAAGTAGACATTACCTAATAAATTCAATAATCGAATGTTGGCATTATTGAAACTATTAGTGTCACGAACATAAAAAGCGATAATTAGTTTCTGAAAATTATAAAATCCAGTCTTAAAGTTTTTGTGTAACGTAAAAAAGTGTGCACTACGTGATAATTTTCCTAGACCGGAGATGAAGAATTTAATATTTTAGGTTTGGTGTGAGTTTCTGATCACAAGTCTTCATTAGTTTCAACATTAGCATTATGTATATGACGGGGCAGGCACAGATAAAATGATAGTTCAATAGCTTATTTGAAGGTAGAAATTTGATGGATATTTCACGATGAATGAAACAAAATTATAAATTGGATGTACAAGAAAAATAGTAAACTATAAGCTATAGACAAAATACACATTATGTGCAATACATTTTATTAAAAAAATATGCTGTTTAAAATTATACAGTTAGTTGTGATTATATATTGTACGGATATAAGAAGTAAGGCATTAATATTAGGGGAACATTTTAGAACAATGCAATTTTGTTATTTAAAACCAATAAACATAAATATAGACTTTAATAGAGTGTATTAATGAAATTAAAAATGTGAAGACATAGTGTATTATTATTTCCCCGTTTAGTAGAGATTGAAAGTCAATGGGTATACAAATCATCTCCAATAAACACGAGACATACATGCGTGGCCGTGTCCATACTGGCTTTGTTTGGGGGGGGGGGGGGGGGGCGAAGGCCCGAAGGCATAGCATACGAAATAAAAAGTCTTATGTCATTTACAACAACAAACTCAGTTTTCTAGCACTTTCACAATCGAATTGATTTAGAACCTCTTCCAAATCCAATTTAGTGTTTCTATGAACAGACATTAACGCCGAATCAGATAATCTGACATTGAATTTCTCCGCCAAGTTTTCAATCTGGTTGAGTATAGAAAAGCTCCTTTCAGGTGTTGCAGTTGATACTGGTAAAATGATGAATATCCTAAGTAAATTGTAAATAATTGGAAATAACTGGTCGTTACAATTATCATTGGCTTCTAGACCAGTAGTTGGAATGTTATTATTATTTTTGTCAGGATTTCCAGATATCAAGCTATGATAAAAGAACATCTTTAAATGTTTTCATCTTAATCAACGTTGATAGCATGGTTTTGGAAAACCGGAGTCAATTTGTTCTATAAAATCATCAAATAATTGGATGATAATAAGCCTTTGCTGAACCTGTGGTGATTCACTTGATTCTTTTATCTTGATGTTATCCACGGCGTACTGATCTTACCGCCGACAGTTTTAAGGATACTTTTTGCTTCGGTGTATATTTTGAAGAAACATTCTTTTATGTTCGCCCTGTGCTTTGATATATTTGTTTACATCTATTATATACTCTATTGCTTCAAATCACAATTTACTTTTTACATTAGCTTGCTTGAATAAAATTAACCTGTTCATTTTACAATTATCATTTATTTTAGAAGACCAATTCAAGTGTTTATAAAATAAAATAATAAAAAGTTATTAACTGCTAATAATTACAATTTTGAAAAACAATTGTGAAACCGGGAACAGTAAATTTTCTTATTACTTTAATCATACATATCTCAATTTATGTTGTGTACAAGACTGAGAATAGTTACAAGCCACTATTGTAACCAAGAAGGAAATTAAATTTTAAATAGAGTTTTCAGGAAATTTGGGTTATTTTGATTTCCTTATAATAAAGTTTAAAAAAAACCCTATTGATTGGATAGAAAACAACACAAATGGATTATTTAATATGTCATTTAAAAAAGCATATTTTATAAGTTCTATTTGTGTGTACAAGAAGCTTTAAGAAGCTTACTAAATTTTTATAAGCTAAAAAAGTTAATTTTTCTTAAACAAATAAATTACAATTGTACAATGAAAATTGCATTTAATATGTTTATCTTAGATTAGTTAATCAATAGCTATTTTATAAAATGCAAAGAATAATCTGAACTACCACATATTCAAAAATTATTTTGGTAGCCAAAATTGTAATTGAAATTTTATGTTTAAAAAATGTGTTGAAATTAAATAACTTAATTGCGTGGAGCGAATTGTTTGCTTCCCAGTGTAGGTGATGCTGTCACCACCAGGTTATTAAATTACCGTGACACAATTACGTGTTAATGAAATCTTTTGTAACATTGTTATTTTTGCATATTAAGTAGACCGACATTCAACAATTTGAGGTTGTTTCTAAACTAAGTAAACTGCTAAACACATTTCCAAATATACGATTTACATTCACTTGCGTTTTCACCTAACGTGATTGCAATATTTAAAATACTTCTAATAAACAAAATAATTGTTTTAGGATATACTCTGATCATAATTATAATCCCTAGACTTGTTATATATGCTAAACAAATTTTTTCCAAGTAATAGGTAAAAAGTCAAACATATCCAAAACGGAAACTTTAGACACACACTTTAATTTCAGGTGATGAAAGCCAGTTGTTCTCCTAAAAAATATATAAATGAAAAATATACAAGTAAATGCATTCAATACAAATTAATATGATACATATTTTTATTCCAAAAAATCTATAGACCCTATGTCTATATGCAGTTATCCCTCATAGTCACCGCAAAAGGTAAACTTTCGATTCAGTGAACTATAAATGTATCTGATCGACACAATGTACTCAGCCAACTGGTTCAATTTGGTGAATATTGTGTAAAATACCTCCATATGTTGGATTACAATCGTATCTGAGAATAATAAAGTACATTCAAATTTGTGAATTAATTTAAAAAATTATATTTTAATCCTTCATTTCAATATTTGTATTTTGGTTGAAAATATTTGATTTTATAATTTTCTTTGTGTTATCCAATATTACCACTTTTTTATTTTTTTAAATTATTCATTTTTGAAAATAGTTTTTGTTATTACTGTTATTATAAATTTATTTGTTAATATATTAAAGCATCATATTACGACCAAACAAGTCTACTTTTCTAAATGTATAAATTAGCAACTAACTGTGAATTTGTAATTCGAGATTTTTAACGTTAGAATTTTATTCAGCGTTTTTGTTGTTAATCACGCGTTTTATAAATTATAATTCGTTTTTAGATTAATACATGTTAATAACATCGTAAACTGTTATTATAAAGTGACATATTTAAAGTATATTTTAAAGAATGTTTTTAAAAAAACGTTTTGATATAAACAGGCGTCTAACTTAACTATCTGATTTTCTACATATTTAATTCTGTTGTTGTTAAAAGTCATAAAAAAAGATGTCGACTTATAATATAAATTTATTACATCATGTAAATTTTAATGTATATTAATAGTAATTCAATGTTTGTTGGACATCTTTTTGTAGTAACGCTTTTGTTAATTTGTCTGTGTAACTGTTTTCGGTTGTATGGTTTGGAGGGTTTTTCTTTATTCACCGGATGAATGTAATTCTTAAGATTATGGATCATTAAAGCAGTTTCGCAGACTCAAATGCTGAGTTAGTATATTGAAATGCAAAGTGGTGTTTTTATTAAATTATAAATTAAGTTAATTGCCTGTTAAACAATTGACACACAGCTTAAGCTACTATAATTTAACCCTATTAAACCCTAATTATTTATTTGGAAGTAAAAAAGCAATATTTGTTTTAAGTAATATTTTTTCATTTATATTCTAAAGAATTTTGTTGTAATCAGAAAATTTTCTGTTATACTTAACATTTTTAACTTATAAAAATGCATCTTAAGCTTCAGTTAAACTATACCGCTGTTTAAGTATTTAAATATTTTGTTTACATTTTGAAGAACGAACAATATTATAATATATATACATATGACACGTAGATGTTTTAAGACTTAGTGGACTATATACGTATATACTGATATACACTTAAACTGAAATAGAAAGTTGGAAAAAATATGTTATGAAGTCCGAAGGGAAATCAACAAGTGGTGGAAATAGGATTGTTAACAATATAACAAGTGGAAACTACAATATTCGTGTTAACAAAGTGATATTTCAAGTTTGTGTTCCCTGCTAAAGTATTGTAAAACAACGAATGCCATGGTAGCTATATGGAACTGTAACTATGATCAGCATAGTACAGTGGGTTGTAATTTAGTTTTATGTAATTCTGATATGGAAGAGAGCCATTAATGTTTTACTTTTGAAACTAATCTTTCACTGTTGCTTAAACCAGTCCTTTATATTTGCATTTGTATACGTTTTAAATTTATTTGAATGTTAAAATTATTTGAATGTTAAAATTATTTGAAAATAAAGACATATTTTATAATTTTATCATGTACATTTTAATGAAAATGTATAAAAATTCATAATTATAGTGTTCTATGTATTAAAATTATTATTGTTTGATTTTA
The DNA here is from genome assembly GCA_018207615.1 of Philaenus spumarius. Taxonomy (NCBI): domain Eukaryota; kingdom Metazoa; phylum Arthropoda; class Insecta; order Hemiptera; family Aphrophoridae; genus Philaenus; species Philaenus spumarius. Next base: position 77,700 of record JAGFPH010005624.1, read on the forward strand.
ATTAATTTAACAGTAGAATTTACAGTTAACTAGGTTAGTGAATTCTGTCTTATAGGTCTCACTAGAAGCTATTTAGTTTTGTCAGTTTAAATGATCTATTGTATATTCCTAGTTTTGATCGAGTTAACAATAATACAAATATTGAAATTGGTTCTACCAGTACATCTGTTAAGTGTTTATAAAACCTTGAATACCAATATACAAAATAATTTGTGACAGTTACAAAGAAGTAGACATTTTGTACGAATAGGGAAATTTTGACTTTAGGGCTTATTTTAACTATCGACGTGTCAAACCAGCAGCTTATTAGTAAAAAAATATTTTAATTTGAAACAATTATCTCTCAGTTTTAAATAACGTGTTATCAGTGATGGATAATTTATAACTGCTGGTTTTATTTTGTAGTTGTATTTTAGACTGTATAATAGCTGATGATTTAAAATTGTTTAAATCTTTTCCTCGTAAATTATTACATTAAAATACTTAAAATATATTTGTTTACATATTTCAAAATGAAATCGTTTAAAATCTCATATGCGTTTTATGTTATTGTTTTTTTTAGACTTTTTACAGCTGTTACAACGAAAAATTAAGTCCTCTGTCATAGCCCAACCGCTATGGTACTTGCCTCATAAGCAAGACGTCCCGGGTTCAAATCCCGCGGGGGACCATAAAATATTAAAAACCCAAAAAAACATGCTCGTTAGCCGAAAGGCACAAAGGGGCATGGAAAGCAAAAAAAAAACAAAAAAAAAACAATTATAGAAAATTTACAAAAAATACAAAATAATACACTCTCACTAGCACAAGTAAAAATATCAAAAGGTTGTATTACTTATAAGTTATAATACTTATTCACAAATTATAGCCTAATGCAAACACGGAATAATCTATAACAAAGTACATGGAACTCATACGGTAATGGATAATATCAGTGCATATGTGGATTGATTATGGTATTGAAAATAATTAGATTAAACTAGTAGTACATATTAAACGATTATTCTGTCACTAAATTAAAATATACATGGTATTCTAAGAAAAGCAAACGCTGCATTAAAAAGGCACACAACAAATTAAAAGTGGAAAGAAAATGGTTGGTCGATTAATCCGTCAGAGATCGGGAAGGGATTAAATAGAAGTGTTTTAGCTGCTCTTTATCAGTTATCTTTCAGTTTTAAATAACGTTTTATCAGTGATAGCTACCAGCAAAAATAATTTTTAACAGCTAGTTTTATTTTGTAGTATAAATGTATAAAAGTTTATTTAAATTATAATTTTAATCATTTACTCGTAAATTTGTTTATGCTATTGATTGTTTCTATACTGCGAAATTAAATCCTTTAAAATTTCAAATGCGTTTTATTTTATTGATTTGTTTCATAATTTGTACAATTTTTTATATTATTATCAAGTAACTTATATTATTTATCTTCCTTTATTTGAGCAGCTTAACCTTGTGTTTTGATTAATTGCTTACATGTAGCTTAATAAACGGTATATAAAGTTAAATGATATATATGTGACAATAACTGTACATGAGAGCTTATATATTCTAAGTTTCATATAGTATGGAAGAAAATACCCTCCTCAGAGAAACCGCATGGATTTGGATACCGTCAAACATGTATTGGTCGACGAGGAAATCCCTAAGATAGAAATATGATGGTACTGAATCAAGTGAACCTCAGACATCGATGTTGTTTTAAAATGACATGTTAATTTTATATTAACATTCCATATTTTGGTTTAGTTAATTTAGGACGAACTTAAGTATCGTATTGCAATGATATGCCATTGTGAGTTTGGTAGAAAGTCACAGAGTTTAGAAAGGGAGGTTAAGAACACATGTTCATCCAGCCTTACGAAATATAATTACAAGTGATGCACTACTTTCACTACGGTATCCGGAAAACATCTGGGACTGCATACAATAACGTAATGCCCCCCGCCCTTCCCTTTCCATGTTTCCTTTCTTGACGTTATGTGTGGGCATTTATTTGCTGTTTTAAAATACACCGCAACATAAGTATCTAAGAAGCGCGTCCTCAAGGTTTTCCAGCATTAGGACAGATATATAATCAAAATAAAAACACATATTTTATTATTTGGTGAAATAACCACACGAATGTATTTACTCAAAACTAACTGCTCAACTACTTAATTGAAAACTAATGTTTAATGTGTGTTAATTTAAATAATCTAAATTTTTGTAGATAGTGAATGTATATGAAACAGTTTTACAATTATTTTTTAAACCGTTTAACTTATACAAGAATAGCCTTCTATATTCTGTTTATCCTTCCTTTATCCTTAAACTGAAATTGAAGGACATAAGCTCCAATCTCCTCTCCTACCTTGTATCCTTTTGCACCTTTTACACTTTGATAGAACATCATTAAACATTTATATATATTTTTATTGTTCATTGTACCAATAAAATTACTAACGTTTATTAGGCATAAACGTACCTTTAAAATTTCTATTTGTAGGCATTTAAATTTCACCTATTTAAGGTAAATAAACATTTGTTTCAAACAATAGTTATGTTCTTTTATATGCTATGTTTATATACAACGTAGTTATATTTCTTGATCATGTCTATAACGTTGTGTTATTTACTTCAATACAACGAATAAGTTGTTCGTTTTGAGTACTGCTTGGATATGCTTATTTTTACTTAGAGCCCGTAAACACGGTAACGCTAAATGTGCCGTTTTAACTGATTTTGAAAAGGTGGGTAACGATTGACGTTTAATTAGGTTACGAACAAAATAAGATCGATACGACAAGAAGAAAAAAATACGACGAGAAGGAACAATTATGTACTTATTAATAACTATTCAAACTGTTTATTGTGTTACCGTTATCACGGAAATTAATTAAATTTATTCTATGGATACAAAATAATTTTCTCTTTTAGAAAAAAACCTGCTTGACAAACCCCCTCCTGCCTTTAGTTAATTTATGATAAATTTTGATATTGAAGTGATTAGATATTTTACATTGTACGTTTGGTAGAAAGTTACCGAAGTTACAAATAAGGGAAGGTAAGGATACATTATTCCCCAGGCCAATCCAGCCTTACAAAATCTAATTACAAGTGATACAATACTTTCACTACGTTATCCGGAAAACATCAGTTACGACAAACAACAACGCTCCGGTCTTTGTTTAAATGTCTCCCGGTGTGAACCGGTGGGGTGACAGTACGCAGACGTTTATTTACCGTCAACGCGGAAGAATTATTTTTTAAATTAAAGTGTACGACTTTATTTTCTAAAATAAATTAATATGAGACTTTATAGATTTTAGGAATTGCCTATTATGTCGGCTGTACTTTATGGATTACTTCGTCTGCAAGTATATATATCTTGCAAAGATCATCTGCAAGATCAAGGGGGAAATCTTTTTAATTGAGTACAAGTAACTTTTTAAAGCATGATATTTATAACTGTGGACACATTATATGAGATAGCAATTAATCAGAGAAATGTAATGTGAGATAAATTGCGAAATTTGTTTTTTAAATAATAAAAAGAATATATTTTCTTTATTTTTTAAAATGTAATACAAAAATAATGATGGGATAAAAAATTTGGACGTTGTGCTATTTAATATCGTAAAAGAACAATTAAGTGCACATAAGAGCTTAGTAAATTTTAAATTTACAAAAAAAGATTAATCATAGTTGTAAGATGAGATATACATGTTAATTGTTTGCGTTTAGACAAAAGCGTTATTAATTATAATCATTATAATAAAAAAAGTATTACCACTAGTAGTTTTTAACCCACAAGCATTATTATTTTCTTCGTTACTATTGATAATTTTATCAAATTTCAGCGGTGTTTCTTTGCCAACCTCCCTCAATTCTGTTTCCTATCAATCCAATTCAATTCATGATTTTGTTCTAATTATGAAAAATTATTAGCTCATTTTAAAAACAAATATGGGGTTTCTAAAAAATTTGTTTAACAATAGTTATCATATAAAGGGTGAGCCATAAAAACCGACCTATTTTGTATTGCAATTTCTAGCTCTTATAACTGTTGGAGAGTTCATTTTTGAGGCAAATAACTGTATAGTTAATGCCATTTTGAGGTTAGTTAACATGGATCATCACCATC
>JAGFPH010005624.1:81929-93523 GCA_018207615.1 Philaenus spumarius
AATCTCGTTCAATTCGTTTAAAATGACGTAGTAGTATTAATATGTTACTAAACTTAACCATAAATTAATATAAGTTATAAACCATTCCTGCAAAAATAAAAACTGCGAGAATTGCAAACTATTTTGTTCTAACCATAATAAGGACTACGTCTGTTGAAATTAGATCATTTCAGTATTTATAAATTAACTAAGTGGCATCTTACGTTACATTTTCCTTGGTGGATGAATAGTTAGTGGGTTTTAGTAATCAAAAACCTTAAATATAAAGCAAACAAATACTTGGGAAAATTGGTACATTTCAAATAACCAAATTTATTTAAACCTTTATCCTAATTCATCCACAATTAGCGAAAGAAATTATTTTTACTAATAATTTCATTTGGTGCCACAATTACAATTAAGGGGATTCCCTACTGAAAAATTACCATTTTCCAAAAAATTATCAAAATACTTTTTTCTTTTTTCCCTGATTCTATAGTTTATAAGGTATAAGAAAAACATATACTTTTGGTCGGGTTGAACTTCTTTAAGTTTGCTATTTGGACTAATAAGATTTTAAATTTTTTTAAAGTAATTGTAAAGAAGGACAACAATGTTTATTTCTAGGCCTCCAATGTGTAAGTAAAACATATCTTGACTACAAATACTGGTTGTGCAGGTTATTCCCCTCTATGGCTGCTAAAATTACTAATGGAATCTTTAAACGCGATTTCTCGCAACTTTCAATATTGATATTTTTTTACACAAAAGTTCTTATAACTTTTTAACTGCTAAAGCTACAGTCATGAAATTTTTACCACATGTTTATTAGCTTATAATGCAACTTTTTGGGTATTTTTATTCCTCTAGGACGTGAGTATTTGTTTTTAATTTATAAATCACAAATTTGTTATATATATATATTTTTGTAAGGTCATAACTACTAAACTTTTAGTGGTAAGAATATGACTTTACCCAAAAAGTTATTGTTTTTTATATCCTACTTTAAAACATGATATCAAACGGCCAAGTTGGTTCAGTAGTAAAAAGTTATAAGAGATTTAAAAAAACATATTTTTTGCCTAAAAAAAACTCAAAAAACTCAAAAAGGTATGTAAAATTTTGTTTTCCAATTCCTATAAGTGTAAAAAATTTTTATGTTCTAATGAATGTAAAAAAATGGTTCATAATTAAAAAGGCCTATTATAGAAAACCCCTATTTTCAGTAGGGAATCCCCTTAAGTACAGATTTCAGGTGCCCTAATAACTTTTACTTGACGTGTTATTCATGTGTCGTTTCTTATGTGTTACTTATCTTTAAACGTAGTTTGGAATACTAAGTACGTGTGGAAATTTTATTGAGTTAAACTTACAAACATACTTTATTTTTTAAATTGTATTACATAAGTCTAACAGTTTAGTATCTATACCGACATAAAATCTTGATTTTTAAATTAACCCTGTGGGATGTTATACACCGAGAGATGCAGCTCCGGATGGTAAATGCAGAGGCTTTGAGTCCGACAAAGCTTAGTTTCCTGAATATCCACCATTTTTTATTCGAAATAGATAAGGTGAAATTTCTAATGTTGTATACTCTTTATTTATGTTAAGATTTTAAAGAATACAAAAACAAGCGATTTCTGTACTTTTTACAAAATAGGTACCATTTAAAATGTCTAACCTCTAATATAGCAATAGTAGTTATTAAAAAAAAAAATTGCAAAATATGCATAATAAATAAACTTTTAATAAAATTGCAATTTTAAGATTTGCATAAAAAATAAAAACATTTCATTTGAGGTTTAATGGGGTGCACTATAAACTTTGGAATTATAATTAAGCTGCCACAGAATTAAACCAGTTTTCCTGCTGATTATTCAAAGTTGGTTAAGAAGATTAAATTTTAAATCCCTGATGATTGTCTAACACTGTCATAACAACCGACAAAACATTACTTTCCTTCTCCAACTTGCTTTGTCCTCTCATTCATATAATTTTAATGGATATATTATATTAAAGCATTAAACATTATCTTTCAGATATTTTCAAATAAACATTCAAAGTTATCTGATTTAAATACACATTATTTACTTCTCACTGTAGGAAGGTTATTTTAAAGAGTTATTCTAACACTTCACACAGCCAAAATTAGTTAAAACAAATGATAATGTTTTAAGTATTAATTAATATATTGTAATTAATTTAAACTTTCTAATATTCTGATTTAATAAAGTAAACAATTGATAAAAATGAAAACATAATAATGCGGTTGATGGAATACATTGTGATTATCACAATTAATACCGTGCTAAATATTTTTAAAAGACGAGAGGGCACATATTAGTTTTATGTACACCAAAACATCTTACAAACATTTGTCTGTGAGTGCTGCTGGATCTACATAAATGAGTTATATATTTATCTTACAAGGAGCCATAAGGAATTAAACAATCAATAAGTCCAATATTTTTGGAATGCATTACAATAGGGAAATGTTGATTGCAATTTAATTGAAACAATTAATTAAAATACTTTATTTTTTATATTGGATAATGGTTGAGAAATATTGAAAGCTTTAATTAAGATACTCCCTTTTAAATAAAATTGTAGAATGTCAAGAATTAATGAAAATGTATCTTTTATAGTTATTTTTTACCATCTAAGTACAAACGTAAAAGTGAAAATGGAAATTAAAAAATATATATAGATGATTTAAAGATTATTTTGCAACAAATTGATGTGACATACATATAAATTTCTAATATAGTCCCTTAGGGAGTGTAAATCCTAAACATGACTGGTCGCAACACTCTAACTTTATAAATACAGAATATTGTTTAAAACTAACTTTTAAATAGTAATAATTTGTTTACCCGTTCATACCTCTGCAGTCTTAAACAAAGCCAAATACACTTTTCACAAAATTATTTTTATTTTTGGTTGCAATAAAAATGGTAGTTAATCTTTCACCCAAACTTGAACCAGTTGAAACTGTAAAAAAATACCACAAATGTATTTATTTAAGTTACACAGACTTTCTAAAATTGTATACAATAATTTTATATCCAATAAAGAGTTAATTAGGGTTGACAAAACCTTATTTAAAGCAGAAACATGTTAGCAGTAAAATGTCAGCTACATTTTTTTTGGAACAGGGAATGAGGCCTGTTTTTCACATTAAACATGGATTTTTGTAAGACAACATAAAATCTGAATGGGCTTGATGACAATAAAATTCCTCTGTTTTAAATAATTACTTTAATTTAACGCCTAATATAATTGTTAACGTTAATTATTTTAATGTACTTAAAATTTTAAAGGTTTATGGCGTACAGAATGATTTAGATGTTGTTACAGAAGCATTTGTATCATGAAAAGTTGATTTTAAATTGAACTTTGTAAATAGATATTGAAAACAAAACGTACACCTTATTTGAACTAATCTAGAAATGATATGCTTTATTCAAACTTTTATAGTTAAGTCAAGTAACAAACCTTAGCTCGATTAAACTTAACGTTATCTACTTTTACTAACGAATAACTTAGAATAATTTAGGCTTTTACATTATTTTACTGCAAACATACTCAATTAATTCATGCATTCATAGAGTGGTAGTAAGAACAATTTTATTATGATCTTGTTTGTAAACCTTCGAATGAGAGATTCAAAACTTAAAATTGAAGCAATACAGTATATATATTATCTTCTATCTGTACTCTCGCCCCACACCTAAACTTAAGTGAGACTAAACATTTTAGATGTATTTAAGTTTGAGAATAGATGTATTTCAGAAGATTATTTCTTACTTTAATGTTACAGTATTTTACTTGTAAAAACTTTTGATAAAAGCAATTGTCTATTTATTTAATAAATCTATATAAATAAAAAACATATGTTCCATTGGGATTTGTCGTTCACTTTTATAAACATAAAATTATACTTTTTAAATAGCTGTTATATTAAGGAAATAATTTACTATTTTCTATGTATTTATACGCATAGTCTATTACATTTACGTGGAATATATGATGCACATAATATTTGTGTAATATTTAAATAAAGTAATTCAAAGAACAGTTTATTCATGTATAAAGGTCTAAGAAATATTTTATAACAAAAGCAGAATAGTTCAATGAGCGCATAAAATATTCGATTCACAACAGCTGTTCGTAATATCAAAAGTTTAAAACCATCCTTTAACGTCGGTTTTTTTGTATTTCATTCCACTTTCAATCATTAATCAACATGGCGTAGTGGTTAGCGTTGCCGTCTACAGTGGGACAGCGCAGGTAACCCTGTTTCGTATATGGGAACATAGTTCTGATATTCGACATACAAGCGTTGGATTTCTCCCCTTCTTCATTCCAATCGGCATAAAGTACAGATATTAGCAAGAACAAAAATGCACTCAAAGTAATTTATTACTGCCCCGTTGACACAAATACTGTTACGCAAACATTTATTCTACGGAATGATGATCAAACAGCTCGCAGTCAGATAACCAGTTCAGTAATTCCAGAGGAAAATATGAATATATGAATAGACCAGTCATTAGAGCAAACAATATGCCAGTTTTTGTGCTAAAAAATTTTACAGCAAACCAATTACGCTATGACTTCAGGCATAGGAAAATACCACCTTCAGAAACAATGGTTTTTGTATTGTGGAATTATTACAACTCATATAAAAAAGATATAGTTTAAAAATCATTGTATGAAAAATATACTTTCAATGGAAAATTGTAGGAAGTTTAAAATCCTTTAAAATGAGACATTGATCGGTGAATTTGGCAATATTTCTAATTTCTGCCTTTGTTAAACTTATTGAAAAATAAATAAAACATAAAGTAGTACATTATTTAAATAAAACTGATATTTTCCCACTATAATCGATACGGTTTCGTGGCTTCAAAAGGAACCGAGGATGCTTTGCTTGATTTCGGAAATTTAGTTATAAATGGATTGAATGAGGAACAAATTTGTGGCTTTTTTTAAACATCACTAAGGCATTTGACGCTCTTGAGCATACAATCCTGCTTGATAGATTATTCTATAGATGAATACGTGCGCAACATAACATAAATATAACATAACTTCCCAAATAACATATGAAATACGTTATTTAAAATATGAATAATTTTTAATGCTTTCAACTATTGAACAAAAGAGAAAAAGTATGAATGTGATAATTAATTAATATTATTGATTTTGTTAACGAATAAGGTTAGTAAAATAAGGGCGTTATTAAAAATCATTGAAATTTATTTAAAAAACATATTATATGTGATATTTTAATATTATTATTTTATTAATATATATCGCATTATAGTTATTTGTATTATAGTTCATTGTTTTGTTTTGTTTTTTACTTATTGTTGGAGGAACAAATCATTGATAATATTGAAATTATTTGTATGTTTAACACATTATTACAAATTGTAATATGCACTATTAGAATAAATATTATAAGCTGTATTAAGGCGCCTTGGACGAACACAACCACTCTACTAGACGAGTCATGCTCGGGACCGCTTAAACCAAATCCTCAGCGTTTTTACGGAAATCTGAAATATACGCTTTGAAGCTTATGATCTCTACTTTCAGAATCCGTTTGAAAAATTTAAATCAATAGTAACAATAAATTCGTTTTGCAAGATAACCCTCAACTTGTTTAAACAGTTACTATGCTAAATCAATATATTCGACAGAGCCCACCTTGTGCGTGCTTAATCTAAATGCAATTGACTGTTATTTTTCACAACGCCAAAGCTTTAACTTTTAAAATAAATGTCAAAATAATAAATTTAAAAAAAATTAATGTTCTGTCATTTTTCCAATTTTTTCAGTGTAATATGCACCGATCAAGGCTTGCAAAGTCTCAATTTCAAGGTTTTAAAATTTCCTACAACTTTTCCATTGAAAGTATAGTGATTCATCTAATAATTTAAAAAAAATTAAAGTTATAAGTTTTTTATATAAGTTTTAATAAGTCCACAATAAAAAAAATCATTGTTTTATAAGGTGGTATGTTCATTTATATAATATTCCTTAAGTTATAGTGCATTCGGTTTGCTGTTCAATTTTGTAACATAAACAAATGACTGGCAAAAAACGGAGTCAACTTTAGATATGAAAATCTGTACATAGTTTTAAAAATTAAGATAGTTTGCTTCTATAAAATTAGAGACAATGTATCTAACATTCTTAATTTAAAAAGGTCTTATAGGACTTTGAGTAAATATTGTTCTATCTGTTTTGAAAGTTACTATTAGTATTAATTTGAAAAAATGCAAGCTTAGGCAATATATGACACTAATTAATTGATCTTTATTTAAAACAACCATGAATTCATAGTTTTTCAATACACTTTTCATAGGAAACAGTTTGTTTACACTATGCGAACAAAGTATATTCTCCTAAATAAAAGAAAAATAAACTGGGTTTTGTGAAGCAGTGTAGCAGAGAAATAATTATCTCATAGAGGAAAAACAGTCGGAAGTTCATGAGATTAATGCCTGAAACCATGAGAAAGTAATTATTCAGAGTTCACTGAAAAGATTCCATACTATCAAAAATGGAAAACAAGCAAAGTACTATATAATAAATATTAAAACAACCATAAAAATTGCATTCTGTTTACATTTCACCTCAAAAATGTAAATAGTTGACTACAAAGGGTGTTTTATTTAGAGATTCTGATGTTAAAAACTGAATTAAAAAAAAATACATAATGTATAGGAGATCTTAAATCAACAATTAAAGAAAAATGATTGTAAATAAAATAATACTTTCAGGGATCACGAGGAAGAACTTTAACAATATAACTAACTTATTTGTTGATTTATGGAAACGGTTTCACCCTGAGTTATGGGCTAAGTAGTAAAGATACCCAAAATGTACTGAACATAATCTTTAAACGAGCTGCATCACTGGGCTCATATCCTTTAACTTCTTGACATGACATTTGGCTTCAACACTACATAAAATAAGACATTAAATTTAATAATAAATTACACACAACATTGTATTGTACACGGCTTACACATTTTTACAATTGTTTAATTCAAGAATTTTTAATCCACAATTTTATAAAAAAGTTAACATATTTTCTACAACAATAATTATTATAAAGTACTTAACTGGCATACATGTATTAGAGAAAGATTAGTGTGAAAGTTTTCTCATATTTATTTTTTAATAGACATTTCATAAAATGTACAAAATAAACAAACGTATAAGAAACAAATAAATAAAAGTAAACTTGTATTCAGAATATATTTTGAATGAAACGTTTAACATACATTTTTACATTACATAATTAGGTTAACAATTATAATTGTTCAATTACGTAGAGAGAACTATTTGCTTGCCACTGATGAAGTAGGGGCTGTCACCATCAGGTTTATTATATTACCGTGACACATTTACGTGTTAATTAAATCTTTTGTAACATTGTACTTGATGCATATTAAGTAAACGAAAGTCTGACAATTTAAGGCTGTCTCTTAACTGTGAAATCTATTTCCATATTCCCAAATATACAAACGTCAGTCATTTGCGTTTACAAGCCATCACCATTACGATTTTTAAATTTAACGCACAACTAACACAACTTTAATCTCATAAGAACCTATTGCAAAGGACATACAAAATGTACGAAAAGTATTACTGCTAGATTGTAGACTAATAACCTTTACTCTCCTTTAAAAGTGTTAACTTGAGTCACATGGCATACATACTACAGTCACACATAAGACAAAATACATTGAAGTTATCCTTTTGATGCTTTTATATTTAACTAGTTTATTGGTTAGGAATACAGTAAATACAGAATAAATATGCTCTGAATTGACCTTAACAATGTATACACACTTGAATGCATCAAGGGCAATGTAGATTTAAAAAAAAGTAATTAAATGTACCTCTACTTTTAAAATGTATTTAAACTGTCGATTTCTATGACCACTATTTAACCTAATTAAAAAAAATTAAAACACATCTTTTAAAAGTATATAACGCTAAAAACTACTAAATAAGGTATTTTAAATCAAACAATTACCACCTTTAAAAAATATAAGATTCGTAAACATACAGCACTTCTGTTTGTATTCAAACCATATAATTAATGTCAATGCCAAATTAATAATTCGTTGCCGTAATTGTTTTTCTAGTAATTTGTCACTGACTTCAAAGTCGATTTAGAAGACACTGTTACTAAGAAAATATCTTAAACTCTATATATCTTAACTTTCCTTATATCCTTTCAATAAAAACTAAAATGTTTACTAGTATGTATTTGAATTTTTTTAAGTAAGTGAATGTATGCTCTAAAAGTTTTATTTCTTTGTTTTTAGTGTTGGATATTTTTCGAAAAAGGTTTTTCTTTCAGACTACCGTATTTATTTTTTATTATTAGAAGTAATTTCATAGGGTTTACTGTAAGTCAGTCGTAATCTGTTTGGATTTTGGTTATTTATTGTGGTTGAGATGAACATGTTTGTACTTATTGATAACATTTTAAACATTTGTTAATTTTATGATTTCACGTTGAACTAGGTATTTTGTTTGTCATCTTAGTTTTAATAATTGTAATACTAAGCTATTTAGATATTATATTTCTCTTAGCCTGGATGATTATATATTGCACACTTAGTAAGGGAGTTAAAAAATTTGTTTTGTGTGTATTTTATTTCCTTAAATTTATGTATTTTGTAAGTGTTTTAACTTTTTAATGTTTAACCATAATAAATTAAAGTTTTCGTAGAAAGTAGATTACCATGATTTAGTTGACACGTATTTGAAGTTTGCCATTTTATTTTTTAATTATGAAATTTTATGATTAAGTGCTTAATTCTCAAATTTATTTTAATGAATTATATTATTATTTAGCTCAGTTTGAGATATAGATACGTTATTATTTTGTATGGAACTAGTTACAGTTCGACAATCCCATCTAAATTGCCGTACCCAATGCTGAAACACTATATATGAACCATAGTGGCATCTTCCTAAATACAATGTAAATTTATAATTTAGATCTATACATCTTAGTTCATTAAATTAGCTTCCAACTAATAAAACGATGTTTTAATTAGGTACTTTACTACATAATTTCAATCTGCTTGGTTTAGGTAATTTATTTAATTGGAGTTAAGTATAAAAATAAATTATCTGGAAATTGTACTTCACCAAAGAAAAATATTTTTCAGTGAGAATTAGAAGTAGTAGTGTCTGAACGGTGCTGATAAGAAATAGCCGATGTACATACAATATTTGTTACTACTTTTATTATTACTATTATATTACTATTATTATTGAATTAAACTAATATTATTAAATTGTGCGCTAAAATACTTTATAACGATAAGAATAACGATAACAGAGTTCTTCACTATATTAGAAAGGACTGTATACGATTTTGAAATTGTGTACGTGGCTGGTATAGCTTGGTAATGTGGAAACCTATTTGGAAGATTCTATTTTTGTTGTAAAAAGCGAGTTTTGGAACTAATACAATAATAACTTTTGGAAATATGTAAAACAACAATGTATTACCACAAAATTATTTTGACAGATTATATTATGGAAAATAACATAATAATAAGCAAAAAGCTTAGAATTACATGATAATCACAAAAATCTCTTTGGCTGTAAAAATTGTAATTCTTTTCAAAAATTGATTTATTAAATACTTATAGACCACATGTTGTCAAAATATATAATGCTCCACATATATTTCAAACATTTAATAAAATATAATCTTTGAAAAGTATACATAATCATTGCAACCAACATTTTACAATGGTATAGACATACATAGCGGAAAAGCAATAGGTTTGAGTTAAATTAATAACCAGATTTTTTAACGTAATTTTTTTCAAAATGGATATTATTCACACAGAATCATTGTTGAAAAAGTGAGTATTTTCTCAAAGAATTGACCGTTAAGGATGATTCTTTTTGTTGTTGTACAAAACAGGTAAAATGGTAAAAGTATTTTGAAATTGGTATTTTAAAACACTTTCAATCTGGTCTAAAAATTTAACAATAATATTATATTTATTTGCACAGAACAAATCATTTTAAGACGATTTTATTTGTAACATTCTTTCAATCGTTTGGGAGCTGTAGTACCATGAAAGTTAGTTTTACAAACTCAAAATTTTCTGTAACTCCTAAACTGTTAGCTTAAGGGAAAAATCTCACGAATAAAAAAGTTTCATTACTTTGTGTTATACCATAACAATACATTGCAACATTTAAGCATTAAAAAAAGTGAATTGTCAGTTGCGGATACTTCCAAACTTCGTACTTCGAAAAAGTACTCCATTGTATCCAAGTATAATTATACGCTATCAAAAAATAAATAAAATGTAAATAATAATAAATCTATTCACACGATACAAAACTATACCCGAACATACCTAAAAAATACATACAAGTCGAATTTAAATCTCCTCTTTTTTAGAAGTCAGTTCCTAGCGATTCATTGAGCCGAAAATACATACTAAATAGAGTATTATATTTTTGTTCAAATTATATTTTAAACATTTGTGAATGATGTGAAAACCTAAGAAATTTATATATTTAAGTCTTGGACTATACAGAATAACACCATTTTAACAAGTTTTACTGTAGATCCCGTAATAGTAAATATAGTTTTTGTAACTACTCATGGTTGCTTTGCATTTTATAACTCTATTTCAGAGAACTTAAGTATTTCTTTTGCATTTTAGTAGTAATAAATTAGTTTTAATATGTATACTCATGGTTTATCTTCACAATATTTTCAAACGATACTAATGACAACGACGGGAAAAAATAATGGCCCTGACAAATACAAATAAAAAAAGCTCAAGGAAAATACCAGTAAAGAAAATCATAACATTGTCTAGTGTCTGCTTTAAATTATGTTTATTTATTATTTTGTTATTATTAAAGATACTATTAATACAAATTTCAGACATCTTCTAGCCAAAACTAACAGCCTTAAGTATATGCTTGCTATAATTGCCGCTTTAAATATAGTGTAAATCTGTATAGTTAATCTGACCACTTATGTTTTCCCACAAAAGGTAATTTTCTTAGCCTATTCATAACTATTCACCATGACCATTTTTACAAACCTAAGATTTAAGATAGTTTAATGAAGTTCTTTACAATAATAAACATACTGTACAGCCCACACTTTCATTCTCTCCTCCCTCCCCTACTCTAAGCATTAACAGGAGCATCCTTAAAGATTATTCACCTTCTTCCTTTATTGTTTATTACAAAGCATAAATATAAAACAAACACTGAAAAATTTTAAGAAGTACCTAACGATTTTCAGCAGTGAATCAAGGTGGTGATAAAGATAATATTTATTTTATTTTGTTAATAGTTTTATTCTGTATTACAATATGCATTATAATTTATATGGCAATACATTATATTTTAATATGATAAACAATGTGCCACGTTGATGTTATTAATTTTGTTTTATAAAACAATTCTTAAACCCATTAAAAAAAATGTGTAGGACTTAAAGAAAACATCTGTATTGGGTTTATCCTTTCTTTGTCTCTAGGCTAAAGTTGCAGTGGATAAGCTTCAATCTCCTTAAAGTGTAT
>JAGFPH010005625.1:0-16223 GCA_018207615.1 Philaenus spumarius
ATCAAAAATAAAGGGAAAATTTGGATTTTAATTTAACATTGGTCTTATGGATTGTCAGCCAACATGGCCGACAGCTAGAGCCGACCCTTAAATGGATAGCTGTAAACCATCAGCTCTTGTTGGCTGTGATTATATAGACTTGTTTAGCGAAGCATCCAAAGAAGAATCTTTCCAATCAATCTTTATGATATTTTTGATATGTGTTTGTTTGTTTGGTTTTTCTGGTAACATTCTCATCTGTTACATCATCGCCAATCAACCGCGAAGACGTACTTCAGCTGACTTCTATATCTTTAGTCTTTCCGTGTCGGATGGTATATGCTTGTTCTCGATTGTATGGTTGTTTCTGTACATGCATTTCGAAAGGTAAGAAAGGTTATGTCATATTTATATACAAATCAAATATAAAATTATCCGATATATGTTAACCCTACAAACAGTCTGTATATTGATATAAAATGTACCATAATACACCCACATAATATTCAACCAAATCTATTAAGAGAAATAAATAATGAATAACATTACATATAAGGCAACATAAATACAACTATTAGTCCTGGTAACATAGTATCTTCTACATTATTTACAAATACGAAAATTCTTATCCTATTCCTGCATAATTATAAATTTAGTTTTCGTATCAACAATAACCATAACAATAATAATAATACGTTTATAATAAACACACAATATAGAACTATTTGAGAAAAATGTTATAATAGTCCGATAAAACCTATTTTAATTAATCTGTATTGTAAACATTTTAATTTAATTTTTAATAATCTCAACGTAAAATACAATCAATTCAACATTTTAAAAGAAATTATATTTTTACGTTTTTTATAGTATTGTATATAGACTTGTACACTTTCAGATATTATTTAGACGAGTTCGTCTTCTGTCAAACACGCCCAACACATGACACAACCCCCCACACTGTTCCAATCCCTCGCCCTCACCTGACACTCCATATACTGATAGTGATACAGTCGGTAATTTTAGCGCCTTATAGAGATACGGTACGTATTTCAAATAATAATTATTTCAATTAATTTTGTATTGTATAGTTTGTTCCCAATAGATACCACTATTACACAATTGCGAATAGTAAATAAAGAATTAGCTAACCAATACAAAATTGTAAACTAACGTAAACAAAAATGATGTATAGTTTGAGATTATTATTAATTTAGTAATAATTTATTTAATTATAATGTTTATGTTATTCTAGTTATAATTACGGTAGGCATTTTTTTAACGCCTTACCTAATGTAACGTAGTCTTAAGCAACACAATTTTTGGGTTTTGTAAAAATACAGGAAATGAAACGCCGTTAGGTTAGTTATAGTTTGATTATTGTTGCTCGTGCATCACTGAAGATGGCGACTTTGTCGTTGAAATGCGTTTGAGTTATTGTATCAAATAAGTTTATAGATGTTTGATACATATACTTTGGTTACCGGTACTTTGAAAATGATAACATGTTTGGTACCATTTCTAAATTCACTAGATAATAATTATTTGTACAGTACATTCCTGATTTCATAGATTATTTATAATAAGTAGATTGTTTTAAATAGTTGATACTTTAGTAAAATTATCTTTTAAACGTCTTAAAAATTACTACTAATTGAAATGTGCTAAATCTTTTGGAAAATTATAATTTTTAACAATATATAATATACTAGGGGAGACCCCTGCGTGCTCCGCACGCCAACCCCCCAATGGTACCGTCTAAAAACATATGTTATGTTTTAATAATAAAGGTGTAGTATTAATAATAACCTCAAAACTAAGTGATGGTAAATATTGTTAAATGTTCAAACCAAATTATTTCTTATATTTTATAACAGCAGTTAATAATGGTTAAAAGAACCAGCAAGGCTCAACACTTACACTTTAAAACCCTAACCTAAAAGGTGGAAATACAAAAATAATTGCTTCAAATTTTGAAATCAGCTGTTATTGGAAATATTAAAGCAGCTGTTGCTATGTTATCTGTTATTTTATTCAATTGGTTGCTATGGTATTAAATGTAAATACATGTGTTGATTTATCATTCTAAACCTATCCTAAGATTTTGTCCGACTAAATTTACAAATATATTGAAATAAAAAAAGGTTTTTACCGAAATTAATTATAGCCTATGTTACTCAGGGATAGTGTAGCTTTTTATTAGTAAAACTATTTTTTCAATCGGTTCAGTAGAGCCAGAGATTACCCCCTACATACAAACAAACAAACAAACAAACAAACTTTACCTCTTTATAATATTAGTATAGATACTAAAAATTCGCATACGTCTATATTCTCTGCAATCATTTTTAAAATTTTGTACATTCTTGTTATTTTTATTATTATTGTAAACAATTCTGTCTCCAGAGTCTATTTTAATTCATTTTCTGTTTTCTAGTTATTTTGCACCAAACTTTCTCTTGCTACTGATTTCCGACATCTTAGTGGTGACAGCCTGTTGGTCTAACTGTTCGTCGATTTTCATGACATTGTTTTTCACCGTGGACCGTTACATTGCCATATGCCATCCATTCTACTCGTGCACTATAACCAGTCATTCACGGACTATTAAGTTAATAGCTGGTGTATGGGTTTTCAGCTTTATTTACTCGTTGGGCTGGGTAAATATAATATAATATATATATAATCTGAGTATCATCTGTAAATGTTTTATATTTTATTTAATTGTTTTCCAATAGGTATAAAAAATCAGCATGGCTGCAGTACAACAAGAATTGTCATTACACACAAAGACAAAATTTTATATTTAAAAAGAAACACAACATCAACAGTAGGTCTATATTACTTAACAAAGGAACATAACAACAATGGTTTAACCTCAAAGATTGACTAATGGCTTAAGTACTCTCTCACCGAGCAAAATGCCAGCTTAGTGAAGTATTTAATTTGTTTAATATTAACTTTTTGTTTGTTTGCCTTACTGGACTGGGTATAAATATTTCATAAATACCTGTGTACAAATACAATTAATGCTAATTATTATTTTATGGATTTAAAATTGACTTGAAAATGGTTGATCGAAAGGCGAAACGTACATTGTCTTAAATATAAAGACGTAAACAGGGCTGTGAGCAGCACCAAAAGTGATACATAGGTATTTATGAAATATCTGTTTAAGTTTATTTAAAATTACAAGAATTAATTTCTTTCAAATACTGAGTCAGTAAATTTTATAGAATTAAACCCGTATAATGGACACCATTTTGAAATAAATCCATACTAGTAATTGGGTAAAAGTATTTGCTGACGCTAGGAATACTTATAAGGTATTGACTGACACCACTTTGGTTGGATTTAAGGTTTAGCTAATGTTTAAAATATAGATACAGAGCAGCTTTAAAAAATTTATTTTTTTAAGATACTTCTACACGAATTTCTATATTTCAAATTATTCTAATATTTTTTTATACGAAACATTTTTATTGACTTCAGAATTACCCTAGATGACATCAAACTGAGATGTGAGTACACAAAATACGCAGTCTTAATTGTGGCATAACTGCAACTTTGAAATTTGCACGAAGTATAAAGCATGTAGGTTAAGCGTATTGAAATGAAAACTAACATTATATTTCTAGTAAAATTTTTCATCATTAGCAATTTCCAAGAGTTTTGAAGAGTCTTTACTTGTAATAGTAATTTTTTCTAATATAATATATAATAATATATATTTTCTTTCTAACTAATATAATTAGTTAAGTGTAGTTATCATTCATTTTATGATGTTTAGACTATTTACCTCAGTTTTTATATTTTAATCTACTTTTGAGAACTTCACTAATGTACTTTATATTTTTCAGAGCTTATGCTTAGTCGTTAAAGGAACTCTTTGCGTCTGGCTCGCTACATTATTCATGTTAGAATTTTATGCAATTATGACTTTCTTTTTACCAATGTTGTGTAACATGGGTCTATACTTTTTAATCGGATTGAAGATTATGCACTCAGAACGAGAACTGAGATCGTTTGTAGTTGGAAAGCCGAGAACACGAATACCTAATTTGGGGAGTTTGAAAATGTCAGGTAATTTAAAGTTGTTTTTTATTTTGCTATTAAAAGTAGTGTTTAGCGTGATTAATATTATTTACTGATATTGTGCCCGTTAACATTATTATTTTGTTTATAATTGTCTAGCGTTTATACATTATTTAAATAGTATTTAAAACTTAGGTTTGTATTAAACCAAAGTAATAATATTAATAATACAAAATAACTATACAATTATTATAACTGATAATTAAAATAATCCTTTTTAAGAAATACGTGTACAACTACAGCAATAAATATACTCAAAAACAGTTTCCTCTCAAAACTGGGATACATAGTTAACTCTGTATAATAAATATTACTATGACCTATCTTGAAAACTGGACATGGAGTCGACAGACCTAACTCAAACAGAAACTGGACACATTAAACGATTGTTTGAACATTAAAGTACGTTGCAATGATAATATCAAGCCTAATTTGACTATGTCGTGGTATTTACACTTAAGTGGGAACTATACAAAAACTAGGTAAGCATGCAATCTAGTTTGAAGAACAGATTGAAATATTATCAGAGGTAAAAATTAATATATTTATCTATTGTAGTTTTAATATCTTAAGTGGTTTATACTAAGAAAAAACGCGAGCAATTATTAAATCTACTAAATAAATTGCGCATTATTATGTTAGCTAACACCACTGGCATGTCACAGACGATGGTGTCACAGTAAGTAATATAAACAAACTATGTAAGTATGCACTCTAGTTTAAAGAACATATTGAAATATTATTAGATTTGTGAACGTACTTATGTATTGTAGTTTTAATATCTTAAATGGTTTATAATAAGGAAAAACGCGAAAAAATATTAAATCCATAAATAATATTAATCTGCTAGCTAACACCACTGACATTTCAGTGACCATGGTATCACAGTAAGTAATATAAACAAATTATACATTTTAAAGGATCACTTTTAAGTGAAATGGTAAACATTTTGTATCTTTTTTAAAGCAAGCTAGTTGCAAAAATTTCACTACAATTCTCTGTCACATAATCAATCAACGTCGGTTTAATATCAAGGTATTTTATTATGATACGGTAGAATCAGAGGTGGTTATAAAACTAAAGTCTAGGAAGTAAAATTTTATTAGCAGTCTCGAATAGCCTAAACTAATAGGCTGTGTTTGAACTTGTTGATTTTAAAATCATGTTTTAAGGTCCTCAGAGTTACATTTTAAGTCACGAGTTCCCCTGCTCTTAAGGCTTTATCTATTTTTAAGTGTGAATACAAAGTTATAGACATACAAATCAAATTTGTAGTATTTAAGTACATAAATACTAAGAAACAAAGCCTCAAGATTTTATTAACTTCTCTGTTGTCGTCACTCCCGGAAAATTTACTCTCACATACACACATTAATTGCTTTCAGAGAGTTTAAGATTTAATTCAGAAGGAGAGAAGTAATATACAGGGTGAGTCACTACCGACTACGTTAATTTTGACAGTTGAATCTACTTATTAAAAGAAACAGAAAAATGTATATAAGCCCCTATCTGACCTTAACCGTATAGCTGTCATGGCGTAATTTGTGATTTTTTCAAATTACTTGACTTGGTACTAATTTGACGATAAAAACCACACTAATGTAGTTACGGCATGGAAAGTAATACAATTTGAAAGAGCATTACATTTCCTATAAAATAAACATAGTACCCGAATAATAACGCCTTATCCAAGGTTTTTTTAAATAACTTAAAAATTTAAAATTATTGTTACCGACTTTTTCCTTTAAACTTTAAGGCTCAATTAAATCAGTTAAATTTTTCGCATACTTATGTTCAATTACATAAAAAATTCCTTATTTATTTATCTTTAAAATGATGTATAAATATTAAGGGGTAATACATAGAATTTTTTTTTTAATTTCATAAAAATGTTGTTTAAGTACAGCATTAGGTTTTATCGTATTGGTTCTATCTAAACACCAAACTAACTACTGTATCTGTAATTTCTTTAGCAGCTGAATCTGTTGACTAAATCAGCTGACCCCTAATATTTATACATAATTTTAAAGATAAATAAATAAGGAAGTTTTTTTATGTAATTGAACATAAGAATACGAAAAATTTATCTGATTTAATTGAGCCTTAAAGTTTAGAGGAAAAAGTCGGTAACAATAATTTTTTATTTTAAAATTATTTAAAAAAAGTTGTATAAGGAGTTATTATTTGGGTACTATGTTTAATTTTATAGGAAATTTAATTCTCTTTCAAATGGTATTACTTTCCATGACATAACTACATTAGTGTGGTTTTTATCGTCAAACTAATAGTACCAAGTCGTATAATTTGAAAAAATCACAAAATACGCCATGGCAGCTAAACGGTTAAGTCAGATAAAAGCTTATATAAATTAGAGAAAAAATATTGTGTAAAATAATAATAAAAATATAAGCAAGCACTTTCGTTGTGGGATACGTCCCAGACCGCCAAATTAGTTATATTTCCAACTTCTTTGAATGATTATGAACATAAAATATGTTTGAATTTATTTTGCTTTAACATCATATTGTCTTCTTTGATAATCGCATTAATCACTAAAGGTTACCAGATACACAAAAATCATCAAACATATTGTTTCCACTAATAAATCATATTTTTATTAATATTATTTATTTATTATTACATTTTAAATTAAATCAATTTAAGTCAGAAAGTTTGCATAACGTCAAGGGTGACCCCAATGTGTGGTTTTTACTCAGCTCTCATGTATTAACACCTTATACATAAAATAAAAAAGGTTTAATAAGTTAACCTCCTAAAAACATCCAGGAGACATTATTGCTCTTTTTAATAAATATTGTGGATTAATCATAACGTCAAAGATAAGATAATAAATGATATTTAAAGTCTACTTAAAATTACTAACTTTTTTTATAACGTTACTCTAATCCAAAAATTATAATTAAGAACAGTTTTTTTAATAAGAAATCGTCTATTAATGGAAATTAGTTAAGCAGCGTATTTTTAAAGGTCAAACTTACATATTTATTAGCAAAATTCAGTTTCAACCAACTTGAAATTCCTAAGTTAGGGTTTACTTTATTCATTTGACAAATGTTTTATTAAATGCATCAAACAACTGAGACATGGTTGCCAAATTAAAACAATTTTTTTATATTAGTACTCAATTTCGGTTCAGTGGTTTACTTGTGTGGCGCTAGAAATGTTCACAGAGACAATGCATTTTATTTATATAGTCAATATAAAAATGGGTTGGGTAATAGACAATAAGGCAGAATATTAACGTATTTATGATAATGTTCTTTCTGATAGTCTTTTGATAAAAAGTGATCCCAACAATTGGCGTGTGATTGTGTGACGAGCAAACAAACACCACGGACAATTTATAAACTTAGGTTTATGTATATCTTTAAACATTTTTCTAAAAGACTCAGTCACATTTTTAGTTATTTTATTATTTATACTAGTAAGTAATAATAGTAACCTTTTCGATGACATGTAGAATCATTTTTATAATATTTCTGTTTTACTTCATATGCAAATAACGATTGTAATATGCACTGTATGCTACCTTCGTTGTGGCCATTGGCGTTGCTTAAAACTCACTTAAAATTGTTTTATTTTATATACTATCTATTTCCCTCCATTATCTTTCTCTTTATTGCAAAATACTTTGTATATTTATAGGTTTAAAAATAAAAAAAATTTTAAATATATTTTTTGCTCCTTTTGAAGTACATTTTTATTTTCTGTATTTAGAAAAATTGCCTTTATTTTTCTTAGTATATAATCATTATATTTTTGAAAATAGTTATGTCATTTTGTAAGATAAATTGTTTTTAAATATTTTGTTGTTTTAGTTGCAGTAGTGTTGGAGTGCCTCATCTGTTTGGGGCCTTTAAGTGTTGTTAATGTATTGCATAAACATTATACACCTTTCCAAACCTTCAGTGGCAAGTACATCATCTATAAAATATCATATATACTGTTCTTGATGTCGACAATTCTCAACCCAGTCTTGTATTTAGTGGTGTCAAGTGAATTTAGAAAATCTTTCAAGGTAAGTGAAGTTTTAGCATTTATGTAAATCATCAATACATGTTGTTAATATTAAATTTATAATATGTTGTTATACATGTGACGGTAGAGTAGGTGGAGCGTAAGAATGACAGCGAAAGAAAGAGGGGATGCAATAGATGCATGAAAGAAAAAGAGCATAAGTGAATGAAAAGGATAGAGAACGAGAGGGAGGAAAATAGAATGTGAGAGATATGTGAGGAAATTAGCACAGGGTCCTCGAGTTGGAAAACTTGACAGAGTCATCCTACAGTACCCCCGAACAAACTGTAAAAGTTTCATTAACTTCGGAATTTTTTCCAGCAGACCCCACTTTTTTTGCTCTGTCTACTCTACTAAAAGTAAAAATACGAGAAAATGATAGAGAAGGAAGAGGAATAAAGTAGAAAATAAGGACAAATAGAAAGGAGAGACATAGTCAGAAAGAGATAGGAAGATGAATATAATAAAGGGAAAAGAGTAATAGATAGAAACAATAAAATATTTAACAAGAGAGACGAAAAGATAAAAATAATATGTAATGGATTAAAAGTGTAAGAAATAAAATAAATCAACTCCTATAAAAGCGAGTGTACGTACGAGTGTACGTGGAGTTACATTTAAAGAAGAAATAAATATGTGTTTAACTTAATAATATTTAGTTTCACCCATCATCTGTAATACGGAAACAAATCCTAGCGTAGATTAACTTTGTGGTTATGTTTACAACTCCAATCAATAATATAGCCTATAATATTAATAACTTCTAAATCATTTGATCTATCAATATGAAATAAAAGGCAATTAAAAAGATAATATTTTTATCTTTCTTTAAATATATACTACTGGACCGGGCAATGCTTCGCTATTGCTTGATTTACCTAACCTAAAATTATATTCTGTTTTTGATCCAAATCAGTTGTTGATCAAAATCAGCTGTTGATCAAAATCAGCTGTTTTAAGCTTTTCATACGAACAGCTGTTTTTTGTGCCCCTGATAAAATCAAAAGAAATCTTTCTTCTTCTTCCTTAAGATTGACCTTCCATAAGATTAACATGGCAACTTTGAGGGCCACTGGGGCGAAGCCCTTAACATACATTGAGCTCATTTTAAGGGAAGCACAACTTCAGAGTGAACTCTGTAAAATGACACCAAAAACATCAAAATCGGTTAAAAACTCTAGGAGTTCTACTCACAAAATAACCC
The DNA here is from genome assembly GCA_018207615.1 of Philaenus spumarius. Classification (NCBI taxonomy): domain Eukaryota; kingdom Metazoa; phylum Arthropoda; class Insecta; order Hemiptera; family Aphrophoridae; genus Philaenus; species Philaenus spumarius. Next base: position 9,317 of record JAGFPH010005625.1, read on the forward strand.
CTAGCAAATTAATTATGTAATAGATAGATAATACTATACATAAACACAAAATGTTAACAAATATTAGTACAGTTTTCTAGTATTTATAGTTGTACACATTTACCGAGTTAAAAATCCCCGTCTGCATAGTTAGGTAGGCCTAGATAAAGTGTGTTGTTTAAATAGTATTTTGTATAAATGATATATTTCTGATGTGTATCTAATTAATCCGCCTGTGATTTTTCACGGGGATTTACTAGTGAATAAATAAAATGTAAACGGTAGCAGGGGATGGCAATAAAGGGGGGGGGGGGGACAGAGAGAGTGAGTGAAATATTAATAGCAATAAGAAAGAAAAGAAAAGAGGTAGAGGCAGATTAATTTCACGCATTGAAGCCAGATGATTATATTATAAACAATTACAAATTGACTTTTGAATTACAATCAATGTAATATAATATGTTGTTCTTTCCAAACTGCTTGTGTTCTTTATATTGTTCTTCCTCTTACTTGTACCTTTACTATTGTGATACTAATAATTCTTTGTAAATTACAGGAGGTGTTATGTCGATCTTCAGGAACTACAAAGAAAGGTGGGAGACATACTTACTTAAGAAGGATTCTGTGAGGCAGTTCGACTAGTAAAATAAATAATTCTAGTAATACATTATTAGGTAATACTATTGTAGATATGTTGTGTTAAAATTTAAATAAAAGGAAGATATTGAAAACATAACTTTGTTGTAAAATGTTACTATATATTGTATTAAGTAAACGTTGCTCGTCCATCCTTTGTTATCAAATACACATGAATTATGTTATTATATTCATATAATGTTATTAAATAATACGAGTTAATTCACATTTAACTCACTTTCAATTTTAACAGTTAAAGTTTGTCTACTACAGAGAACCGACCTTTTTCTATCAGTTTGAAAATTGTCATCATTCATTTAAGTGGCTTGCAGAGAAACCAATAATTTAAAACCCAAAAATCCATTCGTAGAACTTGCTTTCACTGAAAAAAACTCTTTCCACATTTCTGATGTATTTTGAATTGATAATTTTTGTGATACACATAATAAAAGACAACTAGCAAAATAACAACACATGCAGTGTAAATGGAGGATAGTGGCACAGGGGTGGTTTAATACTATCTTTGAGTTTGTTACAGTTGATCCCTCCAACACAGTTGCGCAGAGTCAACTCTAGACGTTAATATTAATTTATCTTATCAATTAATTGACATATGACTGATGTCCTGTTTAAACTCCCTTAATATATTAAAGAAATCGATTGAAACAATTTCGCTACTGTAGCATTTAAATCCTTGTCGAAAGCACATCTGTAGTTTGGTTTGATCAACTAAACTTCATTACTATCTCTACAAAAGTAACTAACCTTTGGTTTACCCTTATACTACCCAAACTACAAGAATATTTACTATCAAGCCTACTCAACGGCGTTCGATAGAGAATAACTTCCCAACTCTACGTCACGCGAAGAACGTTGCCTCCAGCTGATCGGCCGCGTCGAGTAATGCAGACAGATAAAGAAACTTCTGGATTATGGCCTATCGACGGGATCTGATGAAGTCAGTGGTGGCCCTTATGAAAGGAAGTCCCTCTGTCTCTTTATTTTGGAAATACGCCCATTCTTTAGAGGGGTTTTCGTTTCTAGTAGCTGTAGGTGCGTTCCTATATAAAAGTGCAAACGAGCCATATCCGCTTGGGAGTTAACTGATTCCATAACCCGACTCGACAAGATCAAGGTTCAAACTCGATAGTGTAACGAAGCTGTAGGCTTAAACAAATTCTACTAATATATTTCTTACAAACAGGCAACGATTCAGCACAGTCGTGAGTAGACCTATTTCCCAAATTGTTGGTTAAAACCCTAAAACATAGGCCCGTAAACTTAATTTTGGAAATTTGCTCAACTCACGTCAGCTCATGGTTCAGCTGCTTGGTCGAATTATTTACTGTTCCCACCCCTTCTGTCCCAATTCAGAGTAGCAATTCAAAAGGCATATTCAATAAAAATCATAGAAACCAATATTTGTTGGTTTTTTACTTTTCCTTTCTATTTGAACTGTGGTCAACTGATTTTTTTAAAAATTAGTAATGCATATGGCTGAATAATCTCTAAACTGACTCTCAGAAATTCCCAAAAAGCGACGAACTAGGAAGCTGTGACACGTGGATTGACAGACGCTAAGGGATTTTAACTTGCTATTCCTTGCCAATTTGTAAATTCACCTTTCTAATATTTAGTTTTCCTGCAAAAATTTCGATTTGCCTAAAATTATATTTTTATGGAATTAAATTAATAAATTAAACATCATAATCTTGGGTTCATATACATTTTGTTAGCGCCCTTATTACAATTTTACGTGCAGATGACGTGACAAGAACCAACGTTAAATTTAAATAAACATTTTAATAATCCACCAGTGCAATCAACGTGAAAATACACAGTGCCAGGGACAGGCTTCGGGACAGTTTACAGGGTTCATTTAAAGTTGCCATTCTGCATATAGTAGACTTTAGAGAAATACACTTAAACTTTCTTATTATTTTTCGTCGCTTTTTAACAGTTTTTTCTGTCGAGAAAATAACACGTTTTCATAATAATTCATACCAGTAATAGTTATTACACGTATCGATGCTGAGTACCTATATATATATTTGTAAATTATGGGGAAATCCTCCCCTAGGGAAATACTGTCAGTCCTTCCCAAAATCCCTTGTTGTTCTCATACGTGTGAGCAGTTTTAGAAATCATTTATTCTATTTAAGCGTAGATTATTATTTACAGATATCATTTATTTCAAGATTACATTTACATTTAGTATTCAAAATGTTTCACTAGTGCCTTGGCCTTACTTAAAATTAAAATCAAATATAAATCTAATGTTAAAAAAAAAACAACCACAACAATATTTATTTGACATACTATTGAAATTATGAACCTAATCTAACAAAGTACTCGTTATTTTATTGTTATGGTCCAGTCAAAACAGAGTTTATAGTTTAGTACGTGTGAATAATTTGCTCTGTATATTTCTAGTGTTCTACACCAACAAATTTAAAGACTGTGTTAATTTTAAAAGACGTTTGCTAGTTCACGCTGTAAATTCAAAACAGTGAAGGAAAAAACATAGACGTTTAGAGTTTTCATAGAACATTTGAAAAAGTTGTGTCTAATTATTAATTAAGTTATGATTGGTAATTATTTTGGAATTTACTCAAGAAGCGCTTTCCAGTGATGAACAAGTAGAAGTGCTTTTCTTTCGGTAGAAAATTAAACTTGCTACAAAAACTTACTCGTTAGATTTAAAAACAAAGTAAAATAAAAATATTTTAAAGTTATATTTATTTCAAAATTTTAATAGCCTGCATTTTGAAATTAATTATTGAAAAGAGTTGTTTTTTCAACCCAAGTCAACTCAATCGTAGAAGCAATTCTACAGATATGAATTATTTAGTGAAATAATCGAATGTCGAATAACTGGTAAATGAAGCTTTTGGAACTTCTTCATTATTTTAAAAAATATATCCCTCCTCTGAATTATCTGTGCTCATTATAGAAATACCCTGACCACTAAGAAAGAAACATTTTCTTCTATGCTGGTTTGTAAATTATTTATTAAATGTTCTGTAAACTCAGGAACTATTTTTGTCTGCTAGGTTTATGTTTTAAAAATCTTTCTTTGAATTTTTTGGCAATGTGACCAATATATTATATACCATAGACACTTCAATATAGTTTGTATGCGCCAATATTGATTTTGTTCAAACATTCTTACTTCTCTGAGAAAATGTTGCAATTACACTTCTTGAAATAGTTGCAGAGTCTTTGGTGCATTGCACTAAAACGTAATTTATCGTAAATAATTGTATTAGTTGTGGAATTTCGTGTACAAGTTTAATTATATGAAGTGTATCTTCTCACAAGTTAAGCTTACTATCTATTTATAATCCTAGCTAGTTTAAATAAAACATAAAGATCCAACTGAGTTCAATGTTATTGATGTTATATAAATATTCGTAAATAAATACATAATATATATAGAGTTTGCTTGTTGAACTTAATCGTAACATACATTTTATGTATAGTAAGTATTAATAATTATTATCAGAGAATAACGTTTAAACTATAATCTGACTTTATTCACAAATAATAACTTGAGCCGAGCGAGCATAAAGGTCTCCATTATACGTTTTTTACTTTAGACGTATTAAGGAAATAGTTTATAAATGCAAATTAAAGTACTTAATAATATCTGTTAGAGCTTAACGGAGCAATTCAGACCAGATTTGTTTTGATTTATCGTCCACATTATTCCACTTGCTGGGCGCTTTCTAATGATATATAATATATATATAGTTTCACAATAAGCCGTTTAATGATTATGAATAACTCCGATCTTATTGCCCGGTCACAACGTTGATTTTACGACTAGACATTCTGAAAAGTAAATCTCAGTAAATACTCAATGTATAATGTACAAGGGGATAATAATGATTGTTAAATATCTCAAAAACCGTATCCCATTCATGTATTTGTTGCATGAAATCTAACTTTATGTCTCTTTTTCTTAAATTTGATTTTCTTCCTATTTAGGCACTTATTCAATAAATAATTGTTTATTTCTTAACCTCTGATTTACATAAAACGTTGATTAATAGTTGCTTATTTGCCAGGGGAAATTAGAGGTATGAAATTTAAATGACTTATGGTTTTAAGTATACGATTGGATTCTGATAATATTTAAATATTTAAAAACACATTATCATCAACTTTAGGTAAGGCATAATGTATGAAAATAGGATGTTATAATACATCAAAAGTGTTTTATTTCAAGTTTCGTGTCGTTACTAACGATATGATAAACTACTACCTAATAAATAAACAAATATATAAAATAGACTTTGAATCTTACAGTGATTTGAGCTCCAATGTTTAATAAATCCAAAATTCGAATTATCAAACATCGATCCCCAATATTTCGAAGCAATACTTATCTGTTTGTCTCTGGTTGGTCTTTCCATCAACACATATATTTTTTGCTCTTTTCTGTAGTAAGTAATTTGTGTAGCATATACATAACAAAATGTACTAAACTTCTCACAAATATCGTTAAATAGTGAAACGCATTTCTATGGCAAAGTCATTGAAGTATGTAACTGTAGCCGTCACTGATGATGGTAACTTAGTTTGATTAATAACATTTTAATAAGAAACTGTGTAAGTGTGTATATATAGTTTAGTGTTTCTTTCAAGTAAAGTTCGAGTTTAAATTTTATCAATTTAACATCACAATACAAGTTTTCAAATAAATTGTATAAACAAGAATCGCTTGAAGGCGGATTGTGTATTAGGCATTGGCGTGGTTTAAAAATATCCAAGTGTAACATTTCTAACTAAAAGGCTTCTTTTACACGTAACGGTTTTTGACTAGGACAAACAATTATCTTTAAATGCCAATTGGTAAATGCGGAGTAAGTTTGAAACGTCCGCTTTTATATTGGCCAGTATGTATTCGGTCGGTAGGTTTCGTCCATATCGCCTTAATTCATTAATTATTTGTTTTTATTAGTTTTATGTAGTAGTTATTGCTTTTATCAGTGTTTAGTAGTACGTGCCTTTATGACAAGTTAGTTTGAATAGTTTTAAGTATACTAAAAATTATATTGTATGATAAAGGTCGACATTTACTTGTGTATTACTCTGGCGCAAGCTAGACCTGTGCTTTTGTGATAAGCAGATAGACATTTGTAAATACATAAAAGCAGCATAAAATATTGTCTTGAGATTTTGTTAAAATAACCCCAGATTTTGATGCACTTGATGAAAAATAAAAAATCCCGTTGGTAAATAATCTTTTTGATTTTGTAGCCAATAGCACTATAATTTAATTAATTAATCCCTCGTCAACCCCATTATAAGATTATGGATGTCTCCTAAGGATTATATGACAATGTATGTATTTAAAGTAGAGTAGCACTCAATCAGTATACATTCTATATCTTAGAACAAGCAGCACTAATTTTTCTTTTGTAACTACTAGAACATTTCCAATGTTTTTGGTGTCTTAAATTATGTTTATTTGTGTTATTATTTTTTTTTCGCAAAATAAAAGTTTTTCGCAAAACATACCTATTATTTAATTAAAAAAGTATGTTATAATCAATCAGTATAGTATTATTGGCTGACTGATTTTTATACAGTTAATGTGAATAGAACAATACATTTTTGCTTGACCGGTTTTTTCCGATATGATTTTGTCCGGTCGTCTAAAACCGGTAGGTGTGAAAGGAATAAAGTAGTAAAATAGGAGAGCTATAAAGTTTTGTCAAACGAAAAAACAGACAAAAAAAGTACTAAAAAAAAAATATTTTTTTTTTAGATTTACCTATTTATTTTGTGCCTTTGTTACAGTTATGCAATATACTTTAGTAATAGAGTGATTGAGAATTAACTTAAACTACTTTTAGATATTATTTCTGAGGAAAAGGCAATTCACAATGTTTTATTAAAATGACGAAAAGAAACTAGTTTTTTACAAGATGACATTTGGTTGTTTTTAAACTTATAAATTTGTACTTAAAATTTAATTAATAATTAATTCAGATTAGGCTGGACCCAAAACAAAGTTATCCTTTGACCTACAGAAAAAGTGCAAAAAAGTTTTTGTTAGAAACTTACAAGAAAAGTTTTTTTTATTAAGTTAGTGAGTAGTTATTTACATCAACCATTTAAAACGAACGCCATTTTTAATTGGAAGGTTGGAGTACTTTGAAACTTTTAAATGTTAATCTGTTTTTGTGATAAAAGTTGACAAGTAAAAAAACTAAATTGCTGATTCTGTGAAAAAATACGGGCTTTCCCAAAGGAAATAGAAAAGTATTGGTCGAGAGTTTAG
>JAGFPH010005625.1:16323-35650 GCA_018207615.1 Philaenus spumarius
TACGGGCTTTCCCAAAGGAAATAGAAAAGTATTGGTCGAGAGTTTAGGTTTTGATAAACTGTGTACAGTAAAATTAGAAAATATATCCAAATAATAAACAAAAAACACGTTAAGTTATCGACTTGCAAAGGCCAACACAATAAGTTCAAATGGTAATTTTATACATGATTACATTTTTCCACCTTTTCGGCTCTTTAGTTTTGTAAGGCTTCTACAATTTTCTACAATCACAAATTCACAATTTTCAACTTTTTTTCTACAAGTTTTCCTTTCCTCTACAACTGTCTTCTTCAGATAAAAGAGGGCCATGGAAAATATAATATACTAAGGTTTATTTTACTTTAAACGAAATAACAATGCATACAAATTCAACTCGTTCCCCTGTTTTTTCCCCTCAAATTCGACGTTTTTGAATATGCATTGAATATTCAACAATTTATTCCAATCTCAAGTTACTCAGAGACACTTGTATCAAGATTTAATGAGGTGCAAGTATGATTCTGCAGCATTTGTGTGATCAAACAAGTCCTAATACGTGCAGAAATAGTTACTAAAAATGTGTAAAAATATGTATTTAAATGTAAAAGTACAAAACAATGACGGTATCTGTTTTATGTTAGGATATTTTTAGGGTAACAAATATTAAACCATATTGATTTGATTGGTGTATAGTATGTATGATACCTTCTTATATTTATCAACATGTCCATGAATGAAGATAAGATATTTTTTTATAAAATCACCTTTAATAATCCTAGTATTTATACAGAGTTATTATAATCTCGCTTTACTTGAAGCGATTACTGAAGAATTATATTTCCTCATTTTACAGTGTTTAGACTTTTAGGGTTTCCCATCTAATGTATCATTACTATTTTGCAATTTTTACGTGCCTATGTCGGAAAATTGTAAAAACAATTTATTTCGAATAATTTTAGTGTTAAAATTATTAAAAGACCATGATTCGTTTAGAAAAAGCAAAAACTTATTTTGTCATAGTAACGATCTCGCCTTTCTGTGTAAAACCACCACTTTCTGAGTTTTTTTTAGATAAATGGATTTAGCTCAAGTTTTTCTACAAGAAATTTAATGAGGATCATGAAAATAAGTTTAGAAAACAGAAAAATATAGAGGAAAAGAAGTATTTCTTCCCATATTACGTGTTACACAGATAAACAACTTTTCAACATATTTAAAAATGTGAGTGTAATTCTTTTAATTGTATTCATCACAGTCGTGACTATATATAAATGGTTAACGATAATAATTTTCAGTAAAGTGAAAAACTACACATTTAATTTTGCCAGATCAAACTAAACTCTCTTGCTGTTACAGCTATTGAATGTGATGTCTCTAGTTCCATGACTTTTAAGAGCTTATACATACTATCAAAATAAAGCAAGTCGAAAAGTTATAATCTCTTGAAGGGCTATCAGTTGTTGAAAATCTATGAACATGGATATAACTTTATTATCTACTGTGGTGAAGTAGATTCGTCGAATGACTAAATACGTCATGAAGTCTGCTTCTCTTGGAACCTCCACACAGTTTGCGTAGGTTTGAACCTAGTTATAGTAGATGGATTTACAGGTATTACTCTGCTCCCGCTTCTCAATTTGTCTAACTAGAATAAAGGAATGACATTGAGAAATACAAATGAATTGCTTTTAATGTTTTAATGAAAGTATTTCAAACATTTAATAATACATTAATATATAATAATCTCAGAGTGACAACCCACACCACAATTAAAGAAGTTACGTCAACTGTTGCTGCGGGTTTGCGGAATATCGGCTTAAGAAGAGATGACTACAAAATAAAAAATGTGGATCTCATTTAACCTAACTAACTATAAGGTAAACTTACTACAAAACCTACACAAGTATACTAAATAATTTAAAATGAATATACAAAGTAGTAAAGTTTAAAGAATACAGTAACTTTCGTATTTCTATATATTTCGTATATAAAAACGACCGTTTTGAATGAGCAAGTGATACATAAACATATTTTTAGTTTAGTTATGTTTGAGAGATATATTTTTACTTTACAAAAAATCTTCTTTAAAATATTTATATCTTAATACAATTTGATCGGAAAATAATAAATGTGTTATTTTGACATATTGTGATTGTTGAATTTGATGATGCCTCTAACTAACGTGTAACAGCTTCAGCTATCTACAGATGAACACGAAAAGAATTAGTTTAGAAGACAAAACATATGTTTTAAGCCAGTCGATTTAGAACAATACAGTAATCAGAAAAGACTACTCATTGATTTCATTTTGATACAATAACTAAATGATAGATCTTATACTAAATGAGCCTAAAGACGTTCTTCACTTTCAGATAAAACTTAATATACAGTTAATAAACTTTGAGCTTGAAGAGTGATTCAAATACATATCTCAAGTGGTTTAAATGTTATACAATTTAAATATTATTTTATAAAAATTTATGCCTATTTGGTAATATTTTTGTACATTATAATAAATATTGAAGTTAGTGGTATTTACCTGTTTGTATCTTTGCTTTAATTTTATAGTATGATTAGTTACACTTCCATGTTAAATATAAACAATGTAACAAATGTCATGTTAGTTAAACATAGTTTTAATAGATTTTGCCTTTCATTAGGAAACATAAAGTATAATATCAAAGTTGTTTGATAAATTTTCATAAAGAAAACATTAATTTTAAGCTCCTTGTATATTTTTCGTCAACAGCGGTGAGCATAAGCTTTAAAATAATGCTTGAATAATTATTTTTATGAAGAATTAAGGGAGTTATTAATTGCCGACATAAAAATACCTTTGATAAAACTATATAAAGATGATTGCCAATATATTTTCAAGATAGTAAACAAACACCTATATGTTCAATAAGGTTTAAATCGCTTATATTTTTTCAGTATAGAAAGCAATTTTCTATTGGTTTTCAATACAATGGCCTATATTATTTTTAATAGAGATCTACCTTTGCATCAGTTTCTCCTGACATCGGCGGTAAAATAATATTCATGTTAAAAACCTTCTTCCTTCAAATTGAATTATTTAGCTAAACTAACTCTGTAAGTTATTTTAATTCAAGTAACGTATTAGTATAAAAAGTTCAGACAAATCTGTAGATACATAAGTTTAATTTGTTTAAAACCTCTCACTGATAGATCGTATACGATTTGAAGAAAAATATGTTTCCATCGTCAAGTTATTATAATGACAATAGTGATGGGATAATCGAATACTTTTACTAATCGAATAATCGAATAAAATTAAAAAAACTATCGAATAATTATTCGAAAAATTTTATTAGAATAAAAGCTAGACGAATGAGTCATATTGCCTTGTAAGAGTATTCGAATAATTGAATAGAAGTACAGTTTGACATTCTTGGAATCGGCGAATATGCCAGACAGGGAGGCCGGTAGATTTCCTGCCTTTCCTGGAATCCATTTGCAAACATCCTGTTTACTTTTCCCACGGATAAAAAGTAAGTATTGCTTTCACGTGATAGATTTCCTTTAGTTTTAATATTGGTTTCATTTAGTTAATGTGATTCTGTCTTTTGGCGAGATAAATGTAAGTTTAATAATTCATATTTTGTATTTTTCAATATTATATTTTTAATTTTAAAGAAAAATATATATATTTTCTTGTATTTGAATACATTTATATTTTAGTAATATATTATATAGTATAGGATACAGAAATTTGCGAAATTTATTCCAAAATATTATATCCGAAATTATTATATTACCAATTTATCGAATATGTACCTGTACCAAACTATCGAATAATTGCATGTGAGCCGTTAGCCTTCCTAACACTTAACGACAAACGACATACGGCATAGCATTTCTATTCAATTGCTTAGTTATTCGAATATTCGAATAACCTATATGCCTAACTAGTTTAACCAAATATTCACTATTCACTTGGAAGTTTATTCGAATAATTCTAAAATATTCGAATAATCGACTAAAACGAAATAATCGAATATTCGAATAAAAATTATTCGAATAGAGACCATCACTAAATGACAATTATCATGAATACAAAAATATGCTTTGAATTTTTAAAGGTTTCTCTTCCTCAGGAGAACCCAACTTGAAAATGTAGATTTTGGAATAGAAATCGGTCAAACTAAAACGATTAGCCTGTGTTGCATACGTAACAATACATTTTACAATGCATACTGAATATACATTTCTCTCACGTATTGCACATGCATAGCTGATATTTATATTTTTTAATTTTTTTACATAGTAAATAAAATATATTAAACTATGGAATTTTTCTTTACATGGGACTTGGTTTCCATCGTTTGAAACATGGGTTCTAGGCACCTAATATGTTGATCAAAACATTACAACTCCTAGTTTAGTAAGAGTCAAAAGTTTATAAAAATTATTTTTAAGACAGTGATTTTTCTAAGGTTTGCTTGTGCAATGACAATGGATCATTTCGTTCATGTCCATCATAATATGCATTCGTAGATAAAATTGGAGGTTTAAAAACAATTTTAGATCAAATGTTTAGAAATTTCTTTGAAATTGTATTGACGTAAATAAATATATTGTAAATAAGCTTCGAAAATATGTCCATACAATGGGAAGTTATGAAGGAAAGAAGTCAGAGTTTTCTAAAAGTTTAGTAATTACATTTTTCTTGTACAAAACTGTTATAAACTTAGATACTTGAAATCATTTATATATTTGCTTGATGTCTAAAATTTGGGCTTAAACCTGTGTGAAAAAAAAAGGTAATGGTTATGTTCAATTGAGTATTTATTTCCATTATCTTGTTTGATAGAAATCGATCGGTTTAACGTTGCAAAATAATTTATACGTTTTACATGGATATTAATGGTAATGCAACATTTTTATATTAAACACAATCTCGCTTCACTAGCATCTTTGTTCTAGTCACAAATTCGATTTTCTTTATGATAACTAGTTACATATGAATTGTATTGAAAATATATAAAAAATAATTGTCAATAAAAAAAGAGTTAAAACCAATAAACCATGCCCACTGAGCTAACATCTCCCTTTCGTGACGTGAATACATCTTAGGTTTCGTTATGCTAACTTGCAACAAATATATTTAAACGATAAAAGCATCCATTTTATATATCGATTTTTATATATCCATCATATATAAAAGCAGTACTTAAATTATGTACTATTGTTACATTTGGAAACAGATTATCACTAATATATTTCAATCGTTACATACGCTAATGGAATTGCAAGATGGAGGATCACTATCGTCATCAATTGATTTATGTTAACTGATTGGATTTATTTTAAATATTTCTTTCCATTTTAGCGATTTTTCTAGTTTTTAAGCATGTGTATTATTAAATTATGGTTATGGAGTGTAAAATGTAAAAGTTGGTAGCTATATATTCTCTTTCCTGCAAAAGATCATAGCAATGCGATGGTACACATGGAGTGGAATTGTAATCTTATGCCCTGCATAGTATTAATTACTTCATTATACAAACTATGAAACACTACTTTGGTCAACGTTTCGTTCACGGTAACTGTGTTTATAATTCAATTTGATAATTTAATCTTCATAATTGTTTTTGAAAACACATTTATACTATTGTTTAAGGGTTCTTCTTTCTCTTCTGAAAGTATAATCATTCTACTTCAAACTGTAAATATTATTTGACAATACTGAACTATAATATCATAGAATATCTTGTGTAACAAATTCTAAGTTTCTACATTTATTTGTTAACAAAGGATTAGTTCTATCACTATAAAAGTATATACCTTATCTCAATACATAGATCATAGGGAAATCTGGATTGGCTAAGCTCCAACCATACTCATATCTGCCAAGGATTTACTTGAGCTTATGTTTCCTTAATGTTATTTGCAAATAAAGGAAGCCAAAGGAAAGGTTGTAAATTCAGTTCTGGACTAAGTTCCACCGTGTAGCTCATAAATTACCCAGCATATTTCTATAAATCCTATTCGTATGAATAAGTCGGCTAAAATACTACGAACATTTTTGACGCCATCCTTTCTGAACATAAAACATTAAAGAATTTAATTAAATAAACGATTTCAAAATATTTTGAACACCAGCTTTTATTTTTACTAAACGGAATTTGGCATGTGATGGTATCATCAAAATTTGGTTTTATATTTCGTGAGTATAGGGGAGGTCTTACTGAAAATGGCAAAAAATTGTATTTTAAAACCTACACCGGCATGGTTTTAATAAAATTATCGGTGCAAAAGAGAAACTATTCGAAACTGTAACAATTATACGAAACTAAATTTATTGTTTTAGAAAATTATTTTAACCCTTTAATTTTTGACAATTTTTGTAATTGATATTTCCGTAAAAATAATAGTCCCATAACCTCTTGAGGGTTTTTAGTTTTTAAGGCAAAAAATTATAAAAACAAATCATGCGTTTCTATTATGATGGACAATAAATTTGAATAAGAAAATGGAAAACTTTAAAGTTATACCTTTTGTTTTTATATCTGTCTCTTAATGCAATACTTATCTTTGAATTTCGGCACAAACCAATGATTATAGGCTGATGTTTATGGTTATACTCTTTTTCGAAAAGATCGTATTAGTAGGAACTGTGGAGGGGTGGCGATCTTTATAAAGTCAACAATCATGGCTAAACTTCTTTATTGTTCTGAACAGCAAATTTTAGTCAGTTAAAAATTCATGTTTGTTCAACTTAGTGTTTGATTGGTGATAAAATCCTTATATTGTTGTGGTATAGCCCCCCACGCCCAACAAAAAAATGGTTACCTAATTTGAAACCGTGTTGTCAGATCGCATACAATCATACACACATGTCATTATTGCGGGGTCTGATTTGCTGGAACCCAAGTGATTTGACTCTACATTTTTGACAAATATGTTCTATACCTACAATATGTATACTTTACCGTTAAAGGCAACACACTTTACAAACACCTCTGCTATACTACTGGTTATCATGCCTGTAAGTGACTTATTACATACTCTACATAATGCGCAGGTGCCGGTCCCAGGACTCTCCTCACATGATACAGTACACTGTGCATATGATAGAAATATTGCTAAATCACTAAATACATTTATTTCTTATAGGAACTTTAAGAACATTATCCATGATGATTTGTTGCTTACGTCTTGTAAGTCGTGGGACATGTTGTTGCTAAGTCTTGGGACATAATACTTAGTTTCAATAATCAACGAAATGTTTAAAGAATTTAATCATAATATGTTATTTTATATTTACGATAAAAATGTCGCAATATTGTAAACAAACAATAACTAAGCGTCCAACTCAATGGATTTCGATTGATGTTCTAATGAATAAGAATAATTCTGCTTTTCAAAAAGCTTTTCGTAAAAATGGTAACGACACTAAGCCATATCGTAATCTTAAAAATAAAGTAAAACATCTTCGTTCTAAACAATGATAAAATTAGGTATTCTCAAACTTCTCTATGAGTTAAATCATTATTTAAATGAAAAGTACGAAAGCACCATTCGCTAAATACTCCAATTGAAGATTTTAATATTTACTTCGTAACTTCTCTTGCTACAGATCGATTCATGATATTCATAGACTTAGTTCTGGTGCTTTTGGTGTAGATGGAATTCCTATTAGCCTTTTAAATATATACTGTTATAACTTTTTCTATTGTTTTGAATTGTGTATTGTATTAAATACATCATTTTATTGCTAGAAATATTTATTTCCAATAAAATATGTACCTTACATTAATAATTACTTGTATAAAAAACCAATATTGTATTACTAAAATGGTTTATATAATAGAATATCATCAAAGAAACGAATTAATAATATGTTGTCAATTAATTGGTCACAGCGTATGGTGTACATACGATGACATTCTAGCATCCGTAGCAGTCAGAAACTATTTATTATCCTCTTCGATCGTAAACTATCTTGAATTAACATCTCTCCCAACATTAAGTAAAATAATCTCAAATGTCTTTATTTAACATAATCTTATCTAAATTTACGTATTAAAATATTAAATAACTTTACGTAACATAATATTTTCTAAGATTATTTCAAATAAACTTACTTAACATAAACCTAAATCTTACTTATGTTCTTAAAAATTGGAAATTCATACTGGCAGGTAACTTTATTTAATATTCCTTAATTTTTCCCCAGTCAAGCCAAAACTAACCTAATATTACTTAGCTGTGCCTAACCTATCATCCTTTTTTCTTATAAATACCTATCCAAGATGTTGTGTATAAAATATATTCACTATAGGACATTTGGTTCAATATTACTTCATTTTATTATGATAAGGAGAATTCCTTGCCAAATATTTCGTATACATTTTGTTTCAAGATGCCTTTCTGTCCTTCTGCGATAGATCTGCCGTAAAATATGTTTTGCAAACATTCCACGTTTATCTGTTTCAGAGCACACATATCAGATTCAACAAGGAAAATACCAATAGCGGTTTATAAAACTTCTTTGTTTAGTATTCATCTGGTACAACAAAATAAGACATCCTCAACACAAGTACATGATTGATAGCTTTTCATAAAGTGATAGGAGGTGTTCTCCAAACTCTCTATGCTTCCTAATTTTCTGTGTCGTTCACTAATTTAAATTTCCCGACTAAATTTTCTTGTACATCCATTATGGTTAAACATGGGTAGTGCCAGATTTTACTGGCTGAAACCAAAACACACTTCAGATATGAGTACAGTATTTCTTTTACTGGGTGCTTGCATCAGTTTTTTACAATTGCCTGGCTCGTGAATTTTTGTTCTCTATATCTTTCTTATTTGTACAATTTTTCATTAATACAATAAATTCTTTTCAGCTATTCCTGATAGCCCAACCTTATCTAACATTGTTTAGCTTCACCTAATTTATGTTAATATTATCAAAACTAAATCTTAGCTACATTCTTAGTCTCTTGAATTGCACTAAGAAGTACAAAATTTGAAACCAGAAAACTATATACACAAATAACCTTAAGATTACCAAACCGTACATAGCATATTTTAGCCTTACTTTAACTAACTAACTCACAAATCTACATTGAAAAAAAACCCTGCCCAACCTAACCTACAATCCAAAACGTAACAGAACCTTACGTAACCTATTCTAACCTAAAATTACTTTACCCAAAGTAATCTAAGTTTAGCTAACTAAATCAGAAATCTACATTGAAACCAAACCTTACTAAACCTTACCTCACAAATCCTAATTTTTATAACAGATCCTTACGTAATCTACCCTAACCTAAACTTACATTACCTGAAGTAACATAACTTTGACTAACTCAGAAATCTATAACAAAACATACCAAATCTAATCTCACAATTCTTAGCACAACAGAGCCTTATATGACCTATCTTAACCTAACCTTACTTTACCTAAATAAACCCAACCTTAATTAACTTAGATAAATAGATTTAAACAAAATCTTAAGAAATCTATCCTCATACTACTTAATAAAACCATACGTAACATAACCTACCTTTACCTTACACAACCCTACCCATACAAATATATTGTAATAAGATCGTGTATTGCAAAATGTTGAAAAAAAGCATTGATATTCAGTTTGTAACAACTTAGTATAACTTAACAGCTATAGGCCTAATCTCCTTTGTTTTGAAATATGTTTTTAAAACTATTTTTACCAAACTTAGCTCTGACGACTGCGCACCTAAATACATAAACTAAATTTTATTTACTTTACATTTATAACCCAATGTTTAATGTAGAATAAAACCTATGTTTAAAACCCCACATATGCATTTCTTCAATATTGTAAACCACTTTTAGCCAGCATTTCATTTTTTGAGTTATCTATGACTCAATAATACAACATGATACATAGTTCGATTTTTATTTAAATTGTATATATTTGTACCTAAACATTTCATAGTAAAAATTTTAGATTCTTGGATATCCAACTTTTAAAATTTTGTACCACCGCCTTCTTGAAACTGATAACTGCATCAACATTTTGTTTTACACGTTTTTGTAAACGAACGTGATAATAAAAATGCATTCTGTTTCATGTATTTATTTTAAACATTTCAAGAAATAATAGTTTTTTTTCAAAAATAGGTACAGTCAGACAACTTCTAAACTAAATAAATTAGGAAACATGTTATATTGTATTATTTGCTAGTTATACCTACTGAATATGATGGAATATTGCAATATTAATTTCTCTTTAAATAGTAAGTATTGCCAATTTTATACTGTACCAGATGTCCATATCTAGTGTTTTTATTTCATGTTTGCAGAAATCCAGGAAGAAACTTATTATTACTGAATACTCATTACCGTATGTAAATTAGAAGTGTTCTTGGTCAAATTTGTTGTGGACGATTCTGATTCTAACAATGATCCTGATTGATTATGACAAAAAATTTGAGAATCGCCCATCAATTTCATGTTTTGTAGTCAAATATTTGAATATAATAGTAATAATAATAGAAAAAGGTGTAGGCTATTTAGTTTTTCGAATGAAAACTTCAGGTGTGGCTGTAGGTTGACTAGCAGAGTTGAGATGCTCTCACTGCTTGCGACCCCGTGTCCGAAGTGGGTTATAGTTGAACAGCTTGCAGATTCCCTGTTGTAGTGATAATCCGTTAAGTTGTCTTCCAGGTTGTTTAAATGATGATTAAAGATGGTCTCCTGAAGTCTTAGGTTCCCTCGTCGTTAAGTTGTCATGTCAGCATAACTCGCTTGTCGATGAAATCCAGGAATAAAGCCAATATGTTACTTCATTTAACTGATGTATGTTTCTCGGTTGTCTCGAGGCGTGATAACTTCCATACACTTCTTGTAAGCTCTCTTTGTAATCGTAATATACTTTTAATGATCGTATTACTTCAATCTAATAATCCGTCGGCCCTACTCAGTAAAAAGTATAATTATACAAGTTCTAATATCAGAATAATATGTTAAACGTAATAAGTCAAGTAATCAAAGAAATAGCATAAAAAAGACGAAAAATATAATTATAAGTAAGTCCCGCCGTTGTGTCTCGTGCTTATATACCACTTTTTCTCACCAACCAGGTCAAACACCTGTAGATGAACCAGTAGTCGTTCGACTTTCTGTTCGAGTTTGCGTAACGCACGTACTTTTCACGTGGAGTCTCACGAAAAAGTCTCTGTGTTTTTCCTTTTTACACTTTGTAGCTCTCTTGGTATTGACACACTAGCCACCGTTTCATGAAGTTTGATACGTTTTTGCTTGAGATATGGGACTTGTAATTTTTACGGTTTCTGTTTTTTCTTAGTTAATTAATTTACGGAATTTTATTTCATATACTGTTGTTTTTGTACATTTCTACTTATTCCTACTCTAACTTTAATTTCCATATAATTTAAAATGTTAATTAAATTTTTTAATTTACTCTAAGCCGTAAAATCTCTCACCTTCCATTTATATAATATTAAAATTTGTTAATTTATTTTACTTTAAAACTTTTCATACTCTATTACCTGTTATACTTTAAATTTATAAACTATGTTTTTCTTTACTTTAATAACATCTGAACTTTATTATTTTAGCCAATTTCTAAAATACTCAACATTAATAAAAAACTTATTTAACATTTATTTTTGATCTACTTTTACAGAATCCAAAATTACCTTTCTTTTTTTATTTCAAGAAATTTTGAAATTTTCCCTTATTCTAAACTTTAATCATAATGGTGTAAGCGTTATTTATTATTATGATTTGGGAATTGGTTTTACATGGTTAAAACATAAGCGTTTAACGTAATGCATCTTTATTAAAAATCTACAAAATCATAATTTCCTAAATCCTGGTATTCCCTAAAAAATTATTAGATCGAGGCTAAGTTCTTATACATTTCCAGACAAGCCAGAGTTTAACAGTCATCATACTATGATAACGCCGCTCTCCCCAACTTGTCCGCCTTTGTCGTAAATGCGTTCAGATGACCTTGACGACTTAGAAAAATCGAATTTTAAAAGATTTTTACAAAAACCGAAATTCCCAAGAATGACACTCGTCTTTCTCGATGTTGTATATAAGCATAATTAAATGTACTTAGCTACAAATAAACCTGAAACTATAAATCATTTCCAGTTATGTTTACTATAATATGTACTTGTTTTTTTTTTCATATGTATCAGTTGGCATAGACATATCGTGTTCAAAAGGCGATATGGTAAGTAATAACTCAGCTTATAGCCCAGTCAATAAAGGGAAAAAATAGGCCTTAGTGGGAAGTAATTAGTGAAAAGCTGAAATTTTGTCAGATGTTATAAGAGTATAAGAGGAGTATTTACACAAAAGTCCCCGCCCAACCCCCTCTTGCTCCCCCCTACCTCCCCTTAAAGTTCACTTTTGAAAGATTTTTTATTTTGTCAATATCTAAGAGATAAAAAGCGATAGAGAAATTTTTATTTCGTTATTGTACTCCTTATAATATTTTCTATCAAAAATGTTCTTTGCGTTTAGGCTATAAAACAATTATTTACCGTGTATTTTTCAATTTAATGTTAAAATTTTAACTTTTCTATTACAATAATTACATGTTTAGCTATTTTTTATTAATATGAGACAAGTTATGAAAAAATGGCTCAAATAAAACTTTTAGGGTATTTTGCAATCTTTATATTAATATAAGTTTTATAAATGTTAAGTGCAGACAGTTGACTTAATCGGCCTGGCAAAGGGAGATGGTGCGGCGCGGAGCGTACGTGTCCTCGCGGGCCGGATCAGCCCGTTGGCATATCAGCGGTCAATCTGCAGTAGAGGCCTATTGTTTGGACTTTTATTTGTATAGCTGGTCTAATTATAGATATTACAATGGTAAAATAGACGTAAACATTTATTTTATTGTTTTATTATTTATTTTTTTTCTGGTATTTATTATTGCAGTGATAAACACACAATATGATTTCTTTTAGCCAAGCCAATAAAGGGGAAAAATAGGCCTTTGTTGGATATAATTAGTGAAAAGCTGAAATTTTTTTATAAAATTGTTAATGTTCTTTATATTAGGAAAGTCAGTTTTGATTCGGGGGATTATTCCTACTCCTAAGTTATTAGGACCGTTCCATTCTCCATCAAATATGGACCCACCATTATTGGACTGGCTAAAACCGGCAAGTGTCAAGCAGCAGAACATGTTTTGTTTACTGTCAATTTATTAATACACCAATTTATTAATACTGTTGGTAGTGCTTGGGACTGAGAACAAAACAATCTACTTTTGAAAACCAGTAACTGGACGAAATATCCATGAAAAAATCAGCTTTTCACTAATTAGTTCCCACTCAAACCCTTTATTGACTGGGCTATTAGGAATGAACCCTCACACTACGAACAGGGTGTCGTGTACCGGGATCAGCCGACAGGCAGCCAATTAAGGAAGGAACCATTGTTTCGAGAGAGTCAGTCTTTAAACAATGAAGGTTGTCATGCGCCGTGATCACACAACATACCAGGAAGTGAGGAAAGAAAGTTGGTTTTTTATAAGGGAGAGAGATTAAGATAGAAAGTAGTGCAAAAAGGAGACTAATTTAGGCAGAAGGTCTTCGGTAGACCATGTACAGTTTTTATAACAGGTTTCCTTCTCATATAAATGAAAAAACACCCTGCTCGCCTAAAACTGACAGTCACCACATTCAACTTGTTAACCCCTCTCACTCAACTAAGTTTATTTAACTTCAATGCGGCAAACTGAAGTGTGTCTCTTCATAATAGTAATTTAACAACCAATCAAATATTGAATAACTATTTGGTTTTGGTTATTAACTAATGGAAAATGTAGCACGTCAGTACCGAGTACATCTCTTTTTAGCTTCACTTTCATCAATGTAATCAAATTATTATTGTATGCTGGTTTACATCCAGTTCTAATTAACTGATAGACTTAACATTTTGTTCTTTGATAACAATACCATTAATTGGGTAATGTTTAAAGTTTTTTTTTAAAGCGTCGGCAGTATGGTGGATGTATGATAAAATAAAGGCATATGGAAGGCATTTTAATTACACGTACAACATTATTGTTTTATGTAAACTTGAATGTGCCAGGAAATACATATTTTCCCTCCTTGTTTATAATTATTTATTAAACTAGATTAAAGTTTTTAAACTATACATTTACTCTTGATGCTCGTATTTTTGTACAGAGACTTGCTGGGACTTTGTTGCAAGTTATAATCTTTAGTTTTAAAAGCACAATCTAGTTAGTGAACTTTAAGGGAAGCATTTTAAACGGATTAATTTTAACAAAAACAAAGGATTACGTTTCTTACTTAAGTCAGAATTTCCGTTTTATAAGCAAAGTTGTCACAAATTACAGAAAGTTCAACAAGTAGCAAACTCGGCACATCATGTAGGGTTCATTATTTGTTAGAAACCATGTACTACTTGCTTATTATGTGTATTAGCTAACGTTGACAGAGTAAATATAGGATACCTTATAATTTAATTGCGAAAATAAAATAATCTATGTACCAAGCAGTTTTAAATATGAATTATATTCGTGAAATACTGAGCCAAAATAGGTTTACGAAGCTATTTCTTGTACTGAACAGGTTGTATTGCTTACAGTGAGCAAACAAATTCATTTAGCCTTGGTAAATAACTACTTAAGTATCTAGAGAACTAACGTTATCAAATCAGAGTTCTCCAAAAGATACAATTTGATTTTTAAGTGAAGACATTTTAAATGGTTACATAATTCGAGTATCTTATTATTTTAAAAGTTAAATTTTGGAAAAAGTTGTGTCATTTTTCCAACTTAAGATGATGGCCTAAATTGTATGAAAATTATTGTGTAACTGTATTTTCTATATTTAATTATATTATCAGATGCAAACCATTTAGCAACATTGATAATGTCCCCATTAAAACAAATTGATATATTGGAAATTGTTTACAACTTTAGAAACATAACACCACTAAATACTTTGTTGAAATAAAAAAGCTCTAATCTAAAATACATCTTAACCCTAGTAGGACCAAGGGAGGTTCCTCAGAGGCCCATATTTAAAATACCACATTAAACTGAATACAAACTATTTTCTTCATACTGTGTTTTCCACAGACATGACTGTGACACTTGGAGCAGTATACTTTTGATTTTCCAAGTTTGTCGTACTTCATTTGGTTTGATGTTGCCTCACGAACACAAATATGGTACCTTCCTCGTTTCATTTCATGCAGATTCGGTACAGGTACATGAGCTGCTCTGTACTCTAGCTTCTTTTCAAGAACCGATTCCATGGCACTAACTACTGTTTTGCTTAGGCCAGTGATGTTATTACCTCTTTTTTCTACTTGAGGTTTCATTAGTTCAAGTGAAAGTTGTCGTAGAAACATTAGTCTTCGACTGTTTTCATTATTTTTCCAATGTGGATAAAATATATCATAAAATATTGGGTGGACTATAGCAAATGCTTTTAGATAGCTTTTATTTGAAAACTAATATGATTACGGTTAAAAATGTATGAAAACGTAATCAGAAAAAAAATCTGGATCAGGTTTCAGGAAGTACCAAGGGGGGGGGGGGGGCTGTCAGACCTTTACTGGGTTTTTCATGATTTAAGATAACAAAACCAGTAAAATTTTACATTTTTTTATCAAATCCTCAAGGTTATCAACAAATAGACGATATCCATTTTTTGAACTATTTATAATTTTAAAAAATGCTAATAGTAATGTATGGGCCTGGCAGCCCCCCCCCCCTGGTTGTCTAGGGTCAATGTATTTTAGATCATGTAGTACTGAATATCAATTTAACAATCTCTCAAAATTTAACATTTTATGAATTAATTTATCTTTGGAAATATCTAATTTCGAGAAATTACAAGTTGTATTTTAATTTAAAAACAATTTTACTCTTGATTGATCGGACATTTATTTGCCACTATTGGGATTATGCAGAGTATAATAAATACAAGAAATTTTCAAGACTATACAATAACTCTCGCTGTGAATTGAAAAAACTAAAACTGTCACATATACAAACTGTATAAACCTTTATTTGCCTACTAACCTAAACATTAAAAATAAGAACAAGAAGGAGAAATTCAGAGCTATGAAAGTTAACGCTGAGATGTGAGTGAAACCTCATTTTATAATTGTGTGTGTTGGCCTAATTACAGTATGTTCTTTAATTTAAGTTATTAGGTTTTTTTAAATCCTCTCGAATTATATTTTATGTTGAGTATATGTGTGTCTTGGATTTAGTTTTACACTTCATAAACCGAGTTGATTCATATTCTCGAAACGTAGTCTATTATTTACTTTATGTAAAAAAAATGGCAAATACTGTAACAACTAATTCTAAAAATATTAACAACCTATTATTAGAAACCAGCTTTAGAAAAAGAATATTTAAACATTTCCAGATATTAAGTTTTTTACTTCCTAGAAATTAAATTTATTTTTAATGTTTTAAAAGTGGTGGAAAAGTGCAAAAATGTACTAGATACTGAACAATTATAAATACTAACGTTAACTACACTGAACACTAAAATAAAATTTACTAAATTCAAAATTTAAATTATTAGTATAAATCAATGATAACGCTTCACATATTGTCCTTGTGTTCTGTAGTTGGAGTATTTTTACCCATATTACATAAAATATTATATTTATCATTTTGGAGGCGAAAATTTATATAAAATTATTATCATAAAGACAAATAACTCCAATAGGATATTATCGACTGAAAGCTACATTTTCCAGCTAAACAAACATTCGTTGCCTTTATTCCGAATAGAACAATTAAACTTAAGTTTTGGAGTCAGGCATAATATTGTAACCTCTTATAAAAAAAGAAACCGTCAACACTCTCATTCTAAAACAGTATAATTATATTTATAGCTAAATTTAAACGATTGAATTCCCGCTTCGGCTATGATTGTACGTTAGCTGGAATGTCAAAAATGACTACAAGAATTAAATACAAAATACCTTCCTCCATAAAGCAATATATATAAATGTATTTTAATATACTTAAATAAGCAAGATATTTTTAATAAAAGCTCGTTTCAGTACAACTTGACAGTATGAGTTGAAGGAGGAAACATATTTCCAAGTTATTAAAACATTCCTCCTTCTCTCATTCAATGCGCTAAGATTGTCTTCACTGTATTGTAGGAGGAAACAAAATATCTCCTCTTAACAACAGAAGCATCTAAACTATCTGCCATACAATTCCCATTCTAGAAAGCAGAAAATATATTAAAGTGAAACCATTGAGTAATGTTAAACTGTAATAAATACCACTGTCAATATACAAAATAAAGAATTGTCTCGTTTAAAGAACTCTTGTAACAAAATGGATAGTATAATAATATGTATTTCTATTTGTTTTTCTCATTACATCCTACTGTGAACTAAAACTGCATACGTGGCATAGGACCGCTCATCCTAAAAAGTACTAACCATAATGTAATATATAGAGTTCACTTGCAATTGTATGTGACTCTATCCGCAACTACCTAAACTTTTCCAAAACTTGCCTTTATTCATATTCAATTAAGCTTTATATATTTTACTCAAGGCGTATCGATTGATTGTTATCAGATGATTTTTCATTAATGTTTTCAGTACGAAAATCCTTCAACAATGGCATTGTTTAAAACTCACTGAAAAGACTGTTTTCTATAAACGTCACTCCGCACGATATAAAGTTTGTCCTGGTGTTGTTCCAAATGATACAGTGCGATAATATCGGAATCAAGAGTCTGGTTATTAGCATGGTTCGTAACCTTCCGTAAACTCTAGTATCAATGAAGTCAAATATTCCAGTTACCTCTGTTGGTGCATAAAAGTCCAGAGATCACTGCTGTGTCTGATTTTTAAAACTTTAATCATACATTTTACTAATAGTGCTTCCCAGGCGTACTCAGTATTTCAAGTTATAAGCTTTTTTGTGTTTATGACTTTTAACATATTTAGATTGTATGCCTTCATATATATAATTAGGATTATAAATTTGCTTTCTTACAACAACAACAAAAATCGATTTATTCGCATCCTTGTCCTCACTGGTTAAAACGGTTTTCACGACTAAACAAGTTGTCAAAAACTAAACAGGAACGATATAATACATTTTAAAACAAACTCATATCACATTTACACACTTGTTTAAGGAGCTCCAGCTCCGGAGCGCCCTATCATAGCAATGTTAAAAATACAATATTTAAGGATCATTTTCTCAGAAACTACTTGATCAAAATTAGTAAAATGTTATCAGTGTGTTAGTATTACTTAAAGACAAAATTTAACATGAGGGTTTTGCAATACAAGCATTTGAATACATGTTGTCATTATTTTATAAAACAATAGAATGTTGACCAGTTTTGCCATTATTCTGAGTCATAACTTAAAAATGATCACTTATATTACAAAATGCTCTCTTTAAAACCTGTAGTATAGCCTACTCCATTAAACAACCCCTGAAAATTTCAGATCATTATGTTAGATAGATTTTGATAAAATGTTCCTTTTGTGAATAAAATATATGATTTCCGGAAAACATGTTTAAGTTTTACTTACATACATCAGCCCCATATGCAGAGTTGTCATCAGCTGAATATCACCAAAGACTGGATAATCAGGTTAGACACTACAGAAACAGCGAAATATCCCAACTAAAATAAAAATTCCCGCAGCAATTTTAATTATTTTCAAACTGGATAAATCATATCAAATTATTAAGAATATGATACAAAATTTGTCTTATTATATTGTGTCATACGAAACAAAAACTAATTTTTACCCACTTAGAGTTGAGATATAATAATAAATTTAGGCTTGTTTTAAAGTTAAATAAAAGGGCAATAATAAGCAATAAAATACAAAAAAATTAAATTTATTTGCTCCGGAAATAATAATATTTAAAGCTATGCCTTAAAATTCCTTCAGAACTATTTAAAAGACTTTACAATTTTTGTCTTTGTAATATTTTCCAATATCAATTATTTACTTCATATGTATTGCTCAAATTAATATAATTTGTATATGTTATATATAATTATGATTACGTTTAAGTTAGAGTTAAGTGCATACACCATTATAAGACGCAAAATACAAACAATCATGATGTAAATTGGCGATACACTTTGTAAATTACAAATATAATCTTTAATAATCGATTTTTTGTGCGAGATCCTACCAAAGTCCTACCAAATTGTTATAAAAATAAGGTGCCCTAAGTAAAAAAATAAAAATCCACTTAAACTTTCACCACTTTTACAGCCGTTTTGACACTGATAAAAATAACGCTTTAAAGCAGATTTGATACAGTTGTTCTTTCTCTGTTTA